>JAGYHY010000381.1:0-10034 GCA_024244165.1 Ascosphaera acerosa | reverse complement strand
TGCTCTTCCTCTCACCACCTTGCGACTTTGCATCAGCCACAGAACCGCGCGCATATGTGCTGGCATTCCTCCTTGACGTCGCGGCACTGCCACTGATGGGGATATCCTTGCGTGATTGGAAGTTTCGTGGACTTCGGCCACGGACGATGATTGGGCCTGAGATCGCATCGCACAACGCAATCTTGTGACCAGTTGAGAGAGTCGCGAAGATGGTCAACTTGAGGACATAGTGCTGCTGTAGCTCCTTGCGACGACCATTATTTGCAGTCGCATTCCGGAACTGCAGTCGCCGCCATGAAAACGGGAATGTTGTATATTCTGAGTCGGGCTCTTGTGAAGACATGATGTCCAGTGGAAACGTCGTCGGTTCTTTCTCAATCTTGTCGTCGACCTGCTCACCACCTGACACGGGAATTGGCGTCTTCCATGGCACAGAGATGATCTTCGCAGGCTGACCCTCAACTGACTCAGTGGCCGAGACCGCCAATTCCATTGCGAAGATAGGGATGCGATTGCCCTCATCTGTGACAATATATCGCAGCGTGTTCGGGATCATGACCGTTCCCTCGATCTGAAAGAGGTTCCGCCGATAGCACGTCAATTCGACTGGCGGCGGTGGTCCCTCGTTGCCAGGCGAGGCCCTGAGGATGGACTCGGATGCCAGAAATGACCCATCAAGCTTAGCACTCAATGATAGCGTGGTGCGATTGAGCGAATGGTCCGCCAAAGTATAGTGGTGTATGGGCATGCTGAACAGCAGCAGCTTGTCGTTCCCTTCAACCGATGCATCAGGAGGTATTTGGAGCTCTGACGGTACTGCGTCGAATGGCATCAACAGGTCCGGTGCGAATGGGTCGTTGAACTGGTCTATCGAAAAACGCTTCGCATCGGAAGCCACTCCAGCAGCTGGGGCGACTCCATAGGTATCGGGTCTGATTTACCGCCATGTCAGCAGGGTTCTTGACGCATGCGAGCTTGTAAGTCGTGGAGACAACGCACGGCGCAAAGACGGGGAAGGGTTTTGACGAGTCGTAGCCATGCTGTGGTCCATAGCTTTGTGTGGCGTAGTAGTCTTGGTTCTGCAGGTCCTGTAGCTGCGCCGAGCTACCGATATACGGCAGAGCCAACGTGTTGTAGGGGTCCATGTGCATTGGCTGCAGCGAAATTGGCGCTGTGCTTGGCGATGACGACGCCGGGACCGGTCTTGTCTGACGTCGACGTCCTGAGCGGAATGCATTCACGACTTATTCCGCTCGGTTCGTGCTTGGCAGTGGTGGCCTAGCTGGCCGTGGCTGCATGCGTCAATGAGCGTGAGCGCGACGGGATGTGACGTAGCTGCGATAGGGTACTCGGCTATGGCACAACGACGGATGAGCGCTGCTATCGGCGTCCGTCGATGCGAACAGAGGCCCGGCACTGGCAGTTGAGGGCGGATGGCAAGGAAGGCGTAGTTGACAGCCGGTCTCTCAACCAGTTGGTCGTATTGCTGCCTTTCTAGAGTAGCTCGTAACGTGCAAATCTCAGACACCCGGTGGAGCAAGCGAATCCTCGGTACGTGGCCTCAGGCTCTGACGGCCGCAACTGACCGTTGACCGTCAAGTGCCAGCCGCTGTGAGCAGTTATATGATAGGCGATGGGTCGCGATACCTGAAGACAGTGGCGGTGCCAGACGGTGACGCAACGTCCTAGCTAAGCTTTAGCGAGTTCCAGGAAATCCGATTCAGTGATGCAATCTCATCGCATGCGCAGCCTTGGTCAGGATTCGCGACGAAACGTCGGCGTAGCCGTTGACGAATGTGTACGAGAGATGTGACGGCTCCAAAAGCGCCGAAGTCAATATAAGAGCCGATGGGTGAGGGCTAGACTGCCGTCAAGACACGACGAAAAGGCAGCGCACGCCGCGTGGTACTCCGGAGGCTCAGACGGGGTTCGCGGTCCAGGTCATTTAGCATCGAAGATCACCAGCTCCGTCGTGGAGACCTTTCCCAATCATGCCATTGCTGTCGTCCGACTGGCTTCCATTCGCGACGTATGACATGCATGAGCAGTTGACGACGCCGGTTGTCAGGAAGGGACCAATTGAGGTGGTGGCAGCACCTGGACATATGAAGGTAGTGGCCATCCTGTGCTCTGCCGTCGGGGGTTATGCCTGTCATTGCACGAGTGCCCCTCGCGAGATCGGCATGCTCTCCGATTTGTGCATTGAGCGCCTGTCCCTCCCCCGCCTCTCATGGACCTTGGAATGTCATTAGGCCGAATGGCCGACCGCGGTAGGCGCGCAAGCGCAAGCATAGTCTCGCATCAAGCCTCTCAAGCGAGACGCCCGCCGTAGAGCAAGGGTGCTGATGCAGCTTGCATTGCAGACGCTATGCACAGATCTGGCGATCGCCACAGTGCGCTCGCTTGATGGGCCGTATCTGCATGTCTCTCCATGCGACAGTTGCCAAGCCATTGAAACCAGCCTCAAGTATCCCCTCTTAGGAGAGGCATTGGCCAGCTCCGCTCATGCTTCACGACAGGCACAGCGAGGTGCAATTGCCCTGCGAGTGCATGAGTATCGGTGAATTGAGGTCCTTGTGATGCAGTGCCTTTGACCCAGTCAGGCTCACTGGCACGTGGTGACTGCCCCGCTTGCCAGCTACAACGACCTGCTGCCCGGGGCATATGCCAGCAGATCCATGGGAAGTACTGCTTTCCAGTGCCATAGCTATCAGCCGCCTTTGGCCCGACCAGCTGTCAACAGATCAGGCCATGGAGGACCGGGCTCCATCTGGAGGTGGCAGTGCCTGCATCGTCGGTGACTTGGCCTGCCATTGCAATGGGGAATGTTGGGCATATACCATGCTCGCCACTGTGTGGGTTACACGTTAGCCTGAACTGGACCTGTCAGTGTTGCGCCAATGGATCAGAGTTGAGCATAAGGCGCCGCGAGCGAGGGATAGCTGGTGCCCTTGCAAGGGGCCGCACCATGCATTTGAAGTCGACTGCGTGCACGGATAGGACGGTCAACAGTACGAAAACGAGCTGGTTAGCAGCCCTGTGCGCAAGCTCCGGTCAAGCTGCCGCGACTCGCCACCTGGTCCAGCGTGACCCGAGTCTGAGAGAGGGGCATGCAATGACAGCTGAAAGGGCTGGTCGGCAGCGGATGTCGGCTTGTCGTGCGATGCCGCGGGATGATCATTGATGTCAGCGACGCGCAGTCCTACTCGCGCCGCCACGCCTGCGCCTGTTACGTAGTGAGCAGAGTGGCTGAGGCAGTCTCGTCCACAACTCAGGTCGGAGGCGCATATACGGAGGTATGGATAGGCGCCACGGAGGCCTGGCCTACGTTGCCTTAGAGCAGCCTACAAGTGGACAGCGAAGGGCGCTGCTGTCAAGTTTGCAGACCGGCGGTATATACTCTAGTGACTCCGCTATTTTGAGGAAGTGAAATGCGAGAGTTACATGCGCCCGGGCTTGATATGTCGTCGACGGTAGTCTCATCCGATTACAAGGCTCATGGGTGAGGTATCGTCCACTGTGAACCGTCAGAGATCACCTCGTCGAAGCTCTGTACGACCGTGAATCCCATGGCTGAGAAGCAGTCAAACATCGTGTCATCGATGTGATCAAGGACCATGGCCGAGCCTCCTAGCTGCTTGATCATCTTGGTGCTGTGCATGACCAGACTCCTCGCGAGCGCCTCAGGGTCCTCTGCCATGGGCGAAAGCATGAGCCCAGAAGCCCCTCCAGTCTCATGCTGGGCTGCAGAAACGGCGGGGACGCACTGTGCCAACCTGGACTGCGAGGTATATACAACGATAGCTCCCAGAAGAACTCCGTCGTCGCGACGCTTGGCACGGATAACTCCGCTCTGAACGGAGCCGGCACTCAAGGCGATATCATACTGCTCCACGAGACCGGGGCGCGAAATCGTGCGAGCCATCTCGAGGATGGCACCTGCTTGTGTTGCGTCGTACATGAATTCATAGTCCACTTTCTCCAATGCGCTTGCTCCCTGAAGTGTCGGCGGTACCCAATCTTTCAGGTTGCGTAGCACCATTGTGCAGACCATGTGTGCTTTCGAGACCATCCACCCCATATCTGAGAACCACGAGCGTAATCGGCGTGCCTCGTTGCGGTCTGATAATGGTATGCCGAGGAAAATGCTTGGTATGCGAGATCCGAGTTGGAATTGGCGAACGTCGGAGCGCGATAGTAGAGTTCGTATAGCGCGATTGTGTAATGAGTTGGCGATGCCCATCCTGCGACGGTTTGGATGAACGATGATGGCGCCCAGCACGCCTGTGCCTGTGGCCCTGAAAACATAGGTTGCGCAAAACCCGTATAGGCTGCGTGTTGTGCTGTTTCTGACCACGAAATGGTTCTCGTCGACTTGCTGACTCTGTAGCATGAATGTCCTGTGCGAGACGCCCATCACCGCCGAGCGCTGCGGTGGTGGCGAGCTCTCCTGCACAGTCTTGAGTAGACTGTCCAATGCGTCAGCATCGCGATCTTGATTCCAGTTCTCAACCAGCCAATGCGGCGTTGACTGGGTCGGTCTCTGCGTCGTGCTCGCAGACCCAGGCAATGTGCCTGACGGCGAGATCTTGCCATACAGCAGTCTGATAACCGCCTCCATCGCAGCTTCGGTGAAGTCATAGCTGCAGATATGGCAGTCCACCCCCTTGTCATTCTCAGCGAAGTCGAACGGGCTGCTGACTGAGATCACAATGACGGGTTTTGATGCAGTCGTTGTGTCCTGCTGTGATCTGCACATCAGCGACACAAATCTGGTGAAGCTGGCTTGGTAACGGTGCTGATTGGCGTTGGCAGTCACGATGATGACCGCGCCACACCGCTCTATCAGACTCTCATGCAACGAAGACAGCCCTGTCGAAGTATAGGAGGCATGTAGTACCCTGCCATTTCTGGCACGAGTCAAACCCCTTCCAAACTCACGAAACACCGCCTCGCCGTTCACCTCAGTCGTGCTGCGTTGCCAGGATAGCTGGTCCTTCGATAGGACAGTCAGTCCCTCACAATCACGAGCACATTTTCGGCTAGCTGAGGCTGGGAGAGGCTTGATGTGTGGCGTTAGTAGCAACAATGGCTCATCCTTGCCTGTCACCCTTGATAGAGGCAGAGCAGCAGCTCTATCCTTGACCACAGTCACTGATTCGTTGTACGCACGCTTCGACAATGCCAAATGCGTTGGTCTCACGATGCTGAGGAGATTCAGTCCCGGCGGATTCAAAGCTTTTTCCCAGCTCGTACACCTCGACTTCAGCTCCAGCAGCCGACCGAAGGATTCGCGTATCCTCTCCATGGTGATTGTGCTGTTCTCTATAGCCACTTGTAAACCCTGAATGGCCTCCTGCTGTAGCGGATATGATCGGCAGAGCAGGATCAGATCGCATCCAGCTTTCAGAGTCATGACAGCACCGCTGCTGACGCCGATGGCGTGAATGAGAGATTCCATCTCCAGGCAATCAGAGATCACAACACCGTCAAACTTGAGATCGCGGCGCAGCAGTCCACTGACCACGGACTCCGAAAGACAGGCATGGGTCCCAGGTGAGCCATCCTCGTAGATGACACATCCACCGACGAGCATCGCATCTATTCCTTGCGCGATCGTAGCTTTGAACGGCAATAGAGCGCTCATGCTCAGCTGGCCGACAGACTGCGCGATCACTGGCACATCGCCGTGCGATTGAAGAAACTCCAAATTGCCGTACGATGGAAAGTGTTTACCGCACGCGTTCAGCCCAGCGTCATGATAGCCCTGTAGATACTCGACGCCGAATGCCGACACTTGCTGTGCATCGTTGCCGAAGCTGCGCACGCCGAGTGGCTGTTTCTGAAGGTTGTTCAACACATCTAGGACTGGACCGAGAATCAGGTTCACCCCAACTGCTGATAGCTCTTGGGCGGTCGCGCGGGCCACTTCTCGTGCCAAGTCTTTTGACCCAGTTGCGGCAATGCCCATAGAGCTCGGATACTGCTGTATGTACTCATCGTCGTACAGGCTGCTGACACCGCCGTTCTCTTGATCGATAGCGATGAGGAGGGGCGCGACGTGACCCGATTGACGTGCGATGACTTGTAGCTCCAGAATCAATCTCGTCGCTTGCTCTGCCGCTAGCGAAGCAGTCAGCTCAGGTACATCAGTAGCAGCAGAGCAAGCGGGTGCGGGATTCAGAGGGCGTCAACCATAGTTGAACACTAACCCACTGGTTGACATCGCCGCTATGCTAACACATACATTGGAAGTTCTTGGCAGCTAGCATAACACAGCCGACATGATGCTGCTCGATCAGCGTCCGAATCTGCGGTGTGACAGTCGTTCCATCAAAGCCGACCATGAATAGTTGCCCAACTTGTCTGTGACCACGGACGTATAGCGACAGATCAGCAAGCTTGCACTGCACACGCCAGCCAGAGTCAACGACAGCACGCTCCAGCGATGAGTAGCCGCGAGAGCAGACCGCTCACGACGACTAGCCGCCACCGGCGGGTTGCGAGCCGGTGAGCTTGGCGCCGGCCACGCGAGACGGCATGGCTCGACAAATGGCATCACCTCGGTGGCGCACCACAGTGGCTGTCAGGATGCATTTTATGACATACCTGATTGCATCGCCCATTGGCCGGTATTTCTCCTCCGGCCAAGCTTGCGTGGGATCCATCGTCTCCGACTCAAAGGCAGGATCTAGACGGGACACGTTGCAGTGTCAAGGTTGCATTGACATAAACCTCCGGCAGCTGTGCGACAGCGGTCCGGCGTTGTAGCTGTCCTCGAGCATGGGTGCCTCAGTCACTAAGCCAAGGAGCGGCAGAGCAGGCGTCGCCCGCCTGTGATCGACATGGGCGGGCCGCGCCGTGATAGGCAGGGTGGCACCCCGGAGTCACAGTGATGAGTGCTTTGCTTCAGGGCGGGCCAAGTGCCTTTCTAGGTCGATTCGTCGCGGTAGCTGCAGATCGAGAAGCACCGCAAGATTGCTGGTTCGTGCGAATGCTTCTCCGAACAGCCTGCTGAAGCGCTCCAGAAGTGTAATCCACCTGCATTGACGGGGAGACCAGCGGTGTCGATGGTTGCACAACCGGAGGCTCCGGCACCGCATTCTTGCAATCGCACGACGGCCATTGCAGGCGATAAGTAGTATCAGGTACAGCGCCTCGCGCGCGAGCAGGCACCGCTGTCCAAACATTGAGCGGTCATCGTCACCTGCGCCTCAAAGTCACATGCTGGCGGCTGCTACTCAAGCCGACCAATGTACCAGGGATTGGGCGCGTTGCTTTTGACGCTGGTACCGACCTGTCACCACGCAACGGTGACGTCGTGACGTTGCCGATCAATCTAGCCTCTGCGCCGGGGTGAGTCCATAGTTCCCGACGTCGGTGCGGGTGTAGATCCTCGTAATTCGAAGCTGGTCAATCAACGCACCGGCCATCAGCGGTGAACCATGTACCACTCAACACCCGGTCGAAGTAACAGTGAACGGGACCATGACAAAGAGGCGGTTGCCATTTGAGTTTGCCGAGCCTCTGCAGCGATGCCCGTATGGGTGCAAGGGAGGACACCGGGAGGGTGGGAGTCGTAGTGGGATGATTTGCCGGGATGCTGCGTTGCGAGCGCTTCCTGCAGACGATATAGATGGCACACAGCATCGCATCCGCCCTTGGCCGGCACCTAGACGGCGTAGTCCTCGTCAGCACCGACCATCACACTTACAGACAGCATTCTTCTGACTTGCTCATGCCCTCAGAATCACGAATATGTGAGAGCCAGTTGACTCATCGTCGCACCCACAAACGGAAAACTCACTGACTCCTACTCGACCTGTGCTAGGAGGGTCATCATTAGGAAGAATCCAGAGACGGTGTCGGAATACGTTGCCGACTACCTGATCAGTAAGTCCTGCACACGCTTCTTGGCCCCTGGGATGCGACCATCATGATCTGACTAGTCCAAAGGCCGCATCAACGCCTTCGATCCAACGCCAGAGAAGCCCTTCGTCCTAGGGTTGCCGACAGGAAGCACCCCTGAGGTCATCTATCGCATCCTGGTCGAGCGGTACAAAGTTGGTGTCGTGTCCTTCAAAAATGTCGTGACATTCAACATGGTAAGCCTGGCCCTTTCTGGACGACCTCCTAGGTTTTGCTGCGGTCGTATCACCCATCTCCCGAAAAACTGAGGCTGACAGAATCTAGGATGAGTACGTAGGTCTTCCACGCGACCATCCCGAAAGCTATCACACCTTCATGTACAAGCATTTCTTCTCTCACGTCGACATTCCGCCATGTAACATCAACATCTTGAACGGCAATGCACCAGACATTGCCAAAGAGTGCGCGGAATATGAGGCCCGGATCGCAGCAGTGGGCGGTATCCAGACATTTCTTGGGGGCGTGGGACCCGACGGGCACATTGCCTTCAACGAGCCCGGGTCCAGTCTGGCATCCAAGACCCGCGAGAAGACGTTGGCGTACGACACCATCCTCGCCAACTCACGGTTCTTCGGCCATGACCTGAGTCAGGTGCCACGCACCGCCTTGACCGTTGGCATCAAGACGATCATGGACGCCAGGGAAGTCATCATCGTGGTGACTGGAGCACACAAGGCGCTTGCTCTGCAGCAGGGCATCGAGCAAGGGGTCAACCACATGTGGACGTTGTCTGCGCTGCAGTTGCACCCGTATGCCCTGATTGTCGCGGACGAAGACGCAACGCTTGAGCTGAAGGTCAAGACAGTGAAGGTGAGTCAGACTCGTGCGCACTCTTTCGTACCATGAGTCTTTGCTGACGCCGCACTGCAGTATTTCGAGGGCATCGAGCACTCGGGCACCGATGCTCGCACTCAGGGGCCGCCCCTCATCCCTCGAACGGTTGTCAAGCCCATCAACGCTGCTGACGTGCCCAAGGAGGGCTTTCGGTCGTACAACAACCTCAAGATCAAGACAGACGTGCATCGTCCAACGACAGATGAGCTCGACGAGCTCACCCCTGACAGCATGTCGTCGCGACTCGGATCCGACTCAGCCGTCGGCATCGACTCGGTGATTGCTGACAGCGAGCACCCGTTCAGGGCGCGCTAGCTCTGCGTCGAAAGCAGGGAGACCTGCCGTGCTTTGTCATGCCATGGTGTGCTCCTCACCGACCAGCGACAAGGGCACACTGTAGCGGCAGGATGGCGCCATTGCGCGATGAGGCCAGGGGCGGCGGAGTGCAGTCGCAGCCGCAGTCTCAGTCGCAGCCACAGCGCTGATCCAGAGCCGACTATGGACACGCACTACCTGCAGAGTCGGAGAAGCTGTGATGGCCTGGGGCCGTGTTACTATCGCATCTGAGCTTCCATGTAGCATCCTCCATCTTGGCAAGGTTCGCGATGTTGCAGTCAGACGTAGACCTGGCGCTGGATACCTCACCACCAACACCAGCGGTCATGCAGCTATTTACAAGCACGTGCCGTGGCTCTTCGGCGACATTGTCCTGCGCAGTAATCCCAGCATCTTGACATGTTCTCGGCGCTGAAGATGACCCATCGATGACTGCAGATAGGCCCGCCTCTCACAGCTTGCAGAAGACGGATCCGACCGATCCTCCGTTCTCCACCAGCGTGCTCTTGTTCCTCACCCAGGCCTCGATGCCACGGTGCCCGTTCTCGACCCCCAGACCGCTGAGCTTCCAGCCGCCCACTGGCATCTCCGCTGGCGACTCGCCCCAGCTGTTGATCCAAATAATGCCGGCCTCCAGCTGCGCAGCCACCTTGTTAGCCTCAGCAATGTTCGTGCCCACGACTCCTGCTGCTAGGCCGAGGCTGGTGCTATTTGCACGCGCCACAGCTTCAGCAACGGTATCATAATACAGGATGGACATCACCGGCCCGAAGATCTCCTCCTGCACGATCTTCATATCGTCCGTGCAGTCTGTGAAGATCGTCGGTGTCACCCAGTACCCGTCTTGCAGCTCAACAGGGAGCTTGGGTCGCTCGAGGCCTCCGTACAGCACGCTGGCCTTGTCCTGCTTGATCCCATGCTGGATGTATGAAAGG
>JAGYHY010000380.1:0-10081 GCA_024244165.1 Ascosphaera acerosa | reverse complement strand
ATGCTGCCCTACGATCCGACACTTACAATCCGCCATCCCAGGACCATGCACAGCGATTATGATGTGTAGAATATCACCAGCACCCCGCACACGCCCTCGTACGGGCTCACCGCGTGCGTCGCGTTGACTGCCGCCGAGCCCCCGCCGCTGATCGCCGCGTACTTTGCGTTCGGGCCGATGACCAGCGTGTCCTGCGCGGACTTGGCGAACGGCAGGATGCCGCGGTCGTTCTTCAGCAGGACAACCGACTCCGCGGCCGCCTTGCGCAGGAACGCGCGCGTGCTCGCGTCGTCGCGCGCGCGCTCCGCCGCGTTCGCCGGCACGCCCGACTGCGCCGCGCGGTTGACGAGCTCCAGCACGTTGCGGACGCGCTCGTCCAGCACGTGCGGGTGCACCTTCTTGCTGACGAGCGCGTGCTCGAGCAGGCCATCCCGCCAGCGCGAGGGGCCCGGCATCTCCAGGTCGACGCCGGCGTTGACCGACTCGGAGGTGCTGTACGTCCCGAACCTGTACGGACTGGTCAGCGACTACCACGCAATGCTCGTACCTCCAGCAAACTCACCAATCGCTCATCACCAGCCCCCGCCACCCCCACTCTCCGCGCAGGATATCCCTCAGTATATGCGGATTCTCACTGGCATGCGTGCCATTGACCTTATTGTAGGCCGTCATCAGGGCGCCCGGGCTCGCTTCCCGCAACGCCGTCTGGAACGGCGCGAGGTAGATCTCCCTGAGCGCCCGCTCCGTCACGACGCTGTCGTACCCGAACCGCTCGTCCTCCTTGTCATTGCACACGAAGTGCTTGGGCGTAGCGACGATCTTCTCATCCGCCAGCCCTGCGCAGTACGCCGCTGCAATCGCACCGGACAGGGCCGGGTCCTCCGAGAACGACTCGAAGCCGCGCCCGCCCAGCGGCGACCGCTGGATGTTGATCGTCGGGCCCAGCACGACGTGCGCGCCCTTCGCCTTCGCCTCCGCGCCCAGGAACCGGCCCACCTCGTGCACCAGCTCCTGGTCCCACGTGGCTCCCAGCGCAGTGCCGCATGGCAGGCACGCGGCGGGCACGCTGTCGAAGAAGCGCGTCCCGCGCACGCCGTTGGGGCCGTCAGAGAGTCGGACGGACGGGATGCCCAGCCGCTCGATGCTGGCCGTGTGCCAGAAGTCGGCGCCTGCGCATGTCATGCATCGTCTGTGTCAGTAGCGCTGCCCCATGCCTGGTGTGGTACGCGACGCCAGTACGCCAGCTCACCGGTCGTCAGCCGGACCTTCTCGCTGGTCGTGAGCTCCTCCAGCGCCTTCTCGATGTCAACCGGCTTGAAAGTCATTGTGAGGTGATTGGTTGACGAAGATGGTCGATGTTAGCACGAGACGAGGAACTCAGGCTGAGTTACAGCAGATATAGTCATCCATACGTGGCCAGACGAAACTCCCGACTGCCCCTCCCCCGCATCTACAGTCAATGACTCGCCGGCCAAGTCCATCGGGGCGGGTGGAGAGGACAGCTGGCGATCCATGGAAGGCGGCGTTGCTCAGGACGTTGACGTGGGCCGGGTGCTACCTGCAGCACTGTAGCTGGTGCGGCACAGCAGCCCCGCAGCCCCTGAGCCCCTGAGCTGAGAGTCTGAGGCTGCGACTGAGTCCGGCGAGTCAGGCTGGTCAGGCCGCGATCACGATGCTGCTACGCTAGCCTGTATGTACGGCAGGCTGGCCGTAGGCTACAGTGCTTCACGGGCACGGTGAGTGATTGGTGGTGAACAAGCAAATTGACCTGCAAGGCCGTTCCAGGTATCGAGCAGCTATCGCGGCGACCGCGGTGACAGGGGCGATCTATCAGAGGCAGGTGAGCCTGACCTGCGCGACTGGAAGCTGCGCCTCATGCTCTCCCCCCAGGCCGACGCGTCCAGCGACGCCAGCATGGACCGGACGTCGTGCGCGCTGACCGTGCTCTCGCCGTCAGACAGGCCGCCCGGCGACTGACTGTCCTCCACGCTCATCGACCGACCGCGCCAGGACAGCGCGGGACTGAGGTTGGACAGCCGGCTGAGGAACGACGGGCTCTGCGTCGTGGGAGAGGTCGCCGGCTCCTGGTACGACGTGTCGATGCGCGGTAAGGACATGCGGGTGCGCGCGTGCAGACCGTCGGTGCTTGGTGGCGACAGCATGGGCGTCTCGGGTCCCACCTGCGGACTGTCAGGCTGGCTGGACGAGTCCTCGTACTGCTCGTTGTCGATCAGAATCTCGGGTATGGCAACGTTCGTGCGCGCCGACTCGGCCGTGCTATGGTCTGCCGTTGCTGCGCCGCGCTTCCTGTCACGGTACCGCTTGCGAACGATCCAAGCGTTGATGAAGTTCTGCACCGTCTTCCTGCGGACGGTGTCCTGCACCCGTTGTTTCCGCACGAGTCTCCGGAGCAACTCGTCCAGCTTCATGCTCTGCCATTCGTTGATCATGTTGTAGTGCGCCAGCGTCATTATGCAGGACGAGAAGGAGATGCCGCTGACTTTGGCATCTACCAGGACGTCTTCACAGAACTCGGCCAGTTTCGCACGACGCTTGCGGATCTCTTGCACTGGGATCCGACTGCACCTGCGGTTGAGTTTGCCTAGGTCGATCCAGACCTCTTGGTCGTTATCGTCCTTCTTTGGCACACTCTTGATCAGAGGCCCGATGTCGTATATCGGCTCTGTGACTCCCTTGACAAAGGTGAAGTCGTCAACGAAGCGGTCTACCCTGAAGTTGCCTGAGTAGACTCGCATCTCGAATTTGCCCGTGAGATGCTGTCGTAGTTCGGTCAGCTTGTGGGGTGTCTAGCATGCCGAGCAATAGAGGGCTTCTTCTCACCTTGAGAAATCTGGGCAAGTCTTCCGTGCGGATGAACCCGGTGCCTTCAGGATCATACAAAGCCCATGTCTGCTTGAACCTCCGCAATTCTTCCCGGCTGAGAGTCATGAACTCGGAGCTGCGCTGATAGACATACGAGAAGTTCTCGAACACCAGCGAGACGAACAGCGAGACGAAGATGTACATGCTGACCAAGTTCCACGAGATGAATAGAGCCCGCGCCCAGGGAAGGCTTCCGCAGTCGCTGTCGAAGAAGTTGTGCGCCGGCGTACAGGCTGGGTATGTCATCTGGGCGTAGTCTTCCATGATCTCGTTCCATCCTTCGCCACAGCTCATCCGGAACAACAGGATGAGAGCGCGCGGCACGTCTCTGAAGTTGACAGTCCCACTTGCATCGGCTGCGAACTTGGTGAGGCCGAAGAGCTGCGTCAGCGCGATGGCGTATGCAAGGAACAGAACGAACCAGGTAGCTAGTAGACTAGCTATCGATGGCAAACTAGCGGCACCCGTCTTGAAGAGCTGATCGAGCTGATTGTTGCGAGGGATCAGAAGGAGCGTCACGGCCACCAAGAACAGCTTGTTCGTCTGTCTCAGTCCCGGTCGCCGGAAACCAACAACCTCAAGGAGGCTAGTGATGAACGACCCAGATATGGCGATGAGACCATACATGTCCCAGGAGCTCCGCCTGTACTGGCGCCAGGTCAATCCGATGATGCGAAGGACGATGTTGGCAATGTAGATGACATGCAGCACCAGGAAGATAATGTCTGGCGAATTGAATGTTAGCTGCGCAGTACGCTGGGGTGTCGCAGTCCTCACATTAACTCACCTTGCGCACGATCCCAGGCCGTCGGTTGAGTACGGTACTCAGCCACCAGTACGACCAGATGGAAGCATAGCAGCACGGTCATGAACCTCGCCCACTTGCCGTGCTTCGCAGAAGCCACCTGATAGCAGTAGTCCTGCCAGGTTCCTGGGACTCGGGCCCGTCCCCGAGAGGGGGAGACCTGCAGCAGCATCTTGCGTAGCTCCTGCCATGACCTCTGCTCGCTCGTTAGGTATGCGACACCCGTCTCTTCCGTGTAGTTCCGCATGAAGACAGAGACAAACAGAGTCAAGACGAAGACCGAGCCCAGTAGATTGAACACGACGAAGAACAAGCCGTACGCCGTCTCAACGCCCTCTTTCGGCTGTCTGCCTTGTCCGTTTATGCCCATTGTCGCCCAGAGAACATCAATCCAACCCTCTTGAGACACGATCTGGAAGAGGATGAAGAGGGACTTGGCGAAGTTGTCGAAGCTATAGTACGGATTGGACACGACTCGTGGAGCCACAATGTCCCAGTTGTATGGTGAGTCCATATACTCGCCGATGCAGTTGTCGAGCAGGTCAGAGTCAAAGACATCACTGAAGTCGGCGTCGTTGCAGCTCTTGAGCTGACCGTTGAACAAGTTTAGTCCGTAGATCGCGAATGGTATGAGAAAGCTCATGGCGACGAACGCTGCTGAGATGACCTTCCACCATCCCTTGATGATGACAGCGTGAAATGTCTCCCTCGCACTCGTGCTGAGGTTCAACAAGCGCAGCGCCCTCAATGCTCGGAACGCGCCAACCACGCGCAGAACCGTAGTGTCATGACTGAACGCGGTGACGACGTTGATCCACATGGTGACAAGGACTATTCCATCAATGAGGCCCCATGGGCCTCTGAAATAGGCGTTCGGCGTCCAGAACATACCATCGGCAATCACCTTGATCACAACCTCAACTGTGAATAGGACGGCAAAGCCGATATCTGTCCAGACGAACCATGGCTTGGACGACGGGTCGCGGTCTCCATAGTAGCGCTGTTGGTACAGGGGAGACACGACGCACGCGATGACAACCATGACGATGATGGCGGTGTATATGAAGGTCGAAAAGGCAAATCGCAGCGGAGCCAAGGGTTCAACTCCGTCGAAGCGCTCGGCGCCTCGACCTGGACCGACAAGTCTTTGGCACATCCGGCGAAGGCGATTCCGTGGGCTGAACAGGCACAGCGTGACGTTGTAGGTCGGGTATTTCTCCAGGTACTCGCGTTTTGCTTGCTTGCGAGCCCTGTCCTCGGATCCCAGTTGCTTCACCAGGTCGCGCAAGTGCATCGTCGGCTTGGCGTCGTCCCTGTCATAGAAGGGGTTCGGCTCGCCTTCCCAGACCCGGCTGCGCACGTATTTGTACCATCGAGATAAGATGTTCCACCGGCTTTGGTCCTCCGAGACGATATGTACGACTGGGGGGTCTTTCTCGGAGGGCTCATTGCGTAGGAACTCCTCGACCACGATCGAGAGCATGTCCGCACCTGCTTGGCTGCGATCGAGGGGCTCGTCGCCACCAACCTTCTTGAACCCCAGGATGGTCGAGATGGAGACGTCATTATGCCGTGGCGCGCCCATGTATTTCTTCCTGACGAACGCCTTGATTTGCTCCAATCGCTTGTCCTCTTCAGGGAGATCGAAGCTCTCCTGGATGACCGCTATGAACATATTGAGAACGACGAGGTTCGCGAACATGAACCAGATGATGATGAACAGTGCCGAGATCCACGACGTGTTCCATGGTTTTGTGGACTCTACTGCGGCGTACAGTATGTCGGTCCAATTCTCGCTCGATAGGATCTGGTACATGCCTAAGAATGAATTGTATATGTTGTTAAAGTCGATGTCACTGTCTTCGATCTGGGTCCTGAACAATTCAATGGCGAATATGGAGGCCAAGAACGTGACGAGGAACACGAACAGGATGAGATTAGCGAGCCCATATGCGTTGCGAAATACCGTTCCGACCAGCTCGCGCGTCATCGCGAACGCGATCACTATGCGGTATGCTCGTAGGATCTGAAAGATTGTCATGCCCATGTAGGCCCTGGAGTGCCTGATGCGAGGTGCCTGCATGATTGTAGTGATCACTGCTAAGAAGAGATCAATCCAATTTCTCCAACTGCGGTGAAACCTGCGGTGGTCGGAGACGAAGCGAAAGGCAATCTCAGCAGCAAGTAGGGCGGTCACGACAGTCTCCGTTGTATCGATCAAGTGTCTGCGGTCCTCTCCCATGCTGGCACTCCGAAGACATTGGATCACCAAGTCGAAGGCGATGATGGCGATCCAGAGGTAGTATGTACGGTCGTAATACCTCTTGATCGTCGAGACCTTTGCCGCTGCCGAGCAGACGGACTCCGACCGCAAACCCTCTTCCCTGACATTATCTGAAGCGAAGGCGCTGCGCTTCGTCTCTTCACGTATGATTTGGAAGGAAGACGTGATGACAGCGACAAGCAAGTTCACCAACCACAGGGCGAGAATCACGTATCCTGTGATCCAGAATAGCGATGCTGCAAGATAGTCGCTGTCGGTCGTGTAGTACAGCAGATCCGTAAAAGTGTTCGAGCTCATGATGACGAAAACGGCCTCTAGGGAATGGAAGATATCGTCGAAGCTGAGCGTGCCATCGTAAGGGTTCTCGGAGCCTTGCACGCACTGCGAGTTGCGTGGGCAAATGAACCCCTTGGCCTGGTTTGAGATGTCCGTTACGTCCAGATGATATCTCCAAGGCATCTTGGCACCTGTGCTGTTGTCCAAAAACCCGCCGCACATCTGCGGAACATCACCGTTGTCGATGACATAGGTGTCCGTCGGATCCTGTGGGTTCACCCAGACGCATTGTCGGAGGAAGCTGGACTTGAAGCTCTGAACGCCCACAATGGCAAAGAGTAGCCAGAAGAAGCCCATCAAGAAGGCCACGTTCAGCAGGATCGGCGCCGCCTTCTTCAGGCTGAGCAGGATGACAGAAGTACCGGTTGTCAGGGACAGGAGGCGCAAAATCCGAAGACAGCTCATCATACGAAAGACAAATATGTGTCGTGTAGTGGCGATGTTGGTGGCAGCCAACGCAAACGCGATCCAGTAAGAGACGACGGCTATGAAGTCAAGACGGTTGAACGAATGTCTGAGAAACGCCCTCCGAGCCAAGCGTAGGCGTTGCTGGTACATCGGGTCGGTAGAAGGGATCTCCGGAGCCTGGCCCGTGAATGATCTGATGATGGAGGCCTGCTGCGTCGCCCGAACGGGGTCGAGCAAGCTAGTGCTTTGCGCGTGGCGGTGGGCCGTAAACATGACCTCGAACTTGTCAACTACGGCCCTGCGCCATCCGAGACTCCTGTCAAGGGTGCTGTACTCCTCTGCGTTGAAGATCAATCCCGAGACGATAGCCTTCATCAGGATCTCAAGCGTGTAGACCACGAAGAGGCCGAAGAACGCGGCGTCCAGCGCAGCGACGCTCCATATGTAGCCACTCTTCCTGGTTTTCAGCGAGGCCTCGATGCTCAGCAGTATCGTTTGCAGGATGATCAGCATGAGAATCAGAGGCTCTGTGACGGGGTGTATGAGCACGTCGCAGAGCCATTTGCGCAGTCGGTTGTCTGGCCCGAATATGCCCAGTGATCGGCCTTTCAACGGGTTGGGCGGTCGTCGCCACGGTATTGTCTGAGCCCTGCGCAAGCGCGGGGCGGGCGAAGGGCTTTTTTCAGGCGTCGCAGCAGCGTCGCCGGCTGTCGCGTGCTGGTCTCCCAGTTGGGCAGTGATGTCGTCGAAGCTTGGTCCTAGCGGCGTGGCATCCCCCGCACCTGCGCCCGTTCTCGACCCTTCGCGCGCAGGCGATGCCGCGACAGAGTCGTCACCTCCGCGGTTGCGGTCGCGAGAGCGAGAGCGATTGCGCGACTGCTTGACGCGCAGGGACTGCTCAATCATCTCTGGCTCATTGCCCAGGTTGACGACACGCTGGGACATCATGCGCATGACGGACCCGGCGCGCGAGCTGAGGTCGCTGATGTTGGAGGGGGACAGAGACCGAGAGCGGTCGTCGCTGCCGCCACCATGGTGGCGAGAGCGGGCGCTGCTCAGACCTTCCTCGGCGACGCGAAGGTCGTCGCCCAGCCGCGACGAGTTGTTGCCTTCATGGTGTTTGGCACGTTGGCCCGGCGAGGCCCATCGGGATCTACCCCCTGACAGATCCTGCTGCAGCGGGTTCAGAGGAGTCGTATCCTCGCTGGACTCTGCGAATGAGACGGGGCCGAAACTCTCGTGAGACGGCGACGCCAGGATGTGCGGGTAGGTCGTGAGATCCGCTTCGGTCGCGATTGGGTCAGACGGGCGGTGCGGGCGCCGATGCTGGACCGGCGAATGGTCCTGGTCCTGTCGTGCAGAGTAATGCGCGCCGACTGTCGTAGCGGTTGTTCCCGCCGTCGTCGCCGTGCCCGTGGTCGCCGTCGTGAACGCAGTCTCATTGGCACTGGCAAGGTCGACTGACAGCCGGACGGAGTTGAAGCTCTCGCGGTCTCCGGGCCCTGATAACTCGTTGCCATTGCCATTGCCACTGTCATAGACTGCGCCGCCCCCGCTGGTCCGTCGCGTGCCAACTCCGGGGGTCGTGTCTGACAGGCGAGTGTAGTGACTGCGTCGCCTGCCGATGGATTGGCCCAGCAAAGAGCGCGCGGCGGTGCCATGGCTACCGTATGAGGTGCGGTCTGTGACAGGGGTGTCCACCTGCCATGAGATATGAGGACCCGTCGGCGGTGGGCTCGCAGCTCGTGTAGGTGACTGTGGCGCAGCGTCGTCCACCTGCGGGCGTGTCAGCTGCTGCCGCAACCGCTCCGACACACCTCTCGCGGCACTACCGCCATTGTCGTGGTCATGCCGCCCGGTCAGGGAAAGGTCTTGCAGTGGGATGTCGGATCGATTGCCATCGCGCTGGCCTCGGCCGTCTGGCGAGCTCATCGTGGCATGGTAGCTCGGTGCATGAGATCGAGGTCCGCTGGAGGCAGTGCTGCCGCTGCTGCTGCTGCTGCTAGTATCTACCCACCCTGAGACCCGCCCGCCGCTGCGCCTGACTACCTGCCGCGAACGATTCGGCTCGCGATCTGACGGGATTTGTTGGGGAGGGCAAGGAGACGAGACGGAGGGGAGGGATGAGGTGAGACGAGACGAGAGGTAGTCGCGGACCCTCAGTCGCAGTCCAATTGCGGTGCGGTAGGTCCAGTCCGGCTCAGCAACGCAGCTCAGTGGTCCAGCGCTCTGGCGATGTCAAGTGCGTCTCGATGGGCGTCGCGCGCGCACAGTCCAGGCCCTTCCGGGGGGATGGGTCTGGGCATTGGCTAAGCACAGGTAGCCTGGCCTGTGTGGCTTGCTATATTTCGCTCGCCTCGACGAGGCCTCCGCGCCACTCCTCATCCCCCGCCCCCCTGCTGCTGCTGCAACGGCTCAACGATGGAGGCTTTCGTGGAGATCGAGGGTCGCGCAGCACCGGGCCCAGGGACGTGCGTGCGTGGGTGCGTGCGTGTGTGCGCGTGGTTTTATCGTCCTGCGCGTCTGCTGTGGCGTCTGTCATGGATGTCCCGATAATGCGGTGGCGCTCGTGCTGCTGTTGGCCCGAACTGCCCTCTTCCACCCGTCAGCCCGGCCTGCTTGCTGCGTGCTGACGCCCCGCGCTGCTGCTCTGACTCTGACACCTCCATGGCCCGTTCCCTGCCATGTCAGCGAGGCAGGCAGGCAGGCAGGCCGGCAGGCAGACCCTCAGCACCGCACCGGGCATCGGCGGTCGGACTGAAGCAAGGGCGGCGACGCTAGCATGGGCCAGCCAGTCGAGGGGCCGGCATCGTGCCCGGCATCGCAGCGGCGTCAGCAGTCGCGACGGAGATGGCAGCGGCAGCGGCAGTGGCAGTGGCAGTGGCAGTGGCAGTGGCGCCGCTGCGCTGCGTCGGCTGGGCTGCGCTGCGCCGCATGGCTGGCGAGGTGATGGGCGCGCGCGGCCTGCGACGAGACCGGATCGCTCCCACGTATCACTCCGAGCCCTGCACTGCAGTGCACGGCTGATATTTTTGGGGCCTCGCGGTGCCTTGTCCTGGTCCCTCTCCGGCCTATCGTAGTGGCTCGCGGCGGTCGATGGCGGATCGCGGTGCCGTGGGCCGAAAAGTCGGCATGGGATGGGTGGGCGATGCCGTGGGAGTCGTGTTGCGTGGTGCCGCTGGGCCTGTTCTGCGCGTCGTGTCTGTGATGGTGCTGTGGCGCGTTGCCCGTGAGGCACGGCTACCGTACGTCCTGTCTGCCCTGTCATGCAGCCTGGGCGGAGGGGAGGGCCTGGCGTGAGACTGGGCTCAATTGCAGGATCGATTGGCCGTGCCTGTCAAGTTCGTTGCCTGGCGCCGGGCCAG
>JAGYHY010000379.1:0-10087 GCA_024244165.1 Ascosphaera acerosa | reverse complement strand
AGAACACACGTTGTACACCAATGCGCTGCCGGTCGGCCCAGGGCCCGTAGTTGATGTTTCCTCCCCTGAGAGCAAGGGGCTGCTTTACTTCGCCTCCCATCAGCAAAGCGCCTGTCACCAAAGCAGACCAGCAGAGTGCTCGCTCGTCTCGACGGCTGAGCTTGCGAGTTTGACCTGTCAACGGCTGTCCCAATGCGCGTACAGGTGTCTGGCCGTCGCTCGCTCGCTTGTGCTCGCGGACTGAACCCTGCCAGCCGCGCCATGAGCACTGAAACGCATGCTCCCGCCTCCCTCGAAGCGAAGTTGGCTGAGCTGCGGAGCTTCTCTGCCTGTGATGTGAGTTCACCTTTCACGGCGCGTAGCTTCTGATCCGTGACTGATACTCGCGGTGACAGCACTACTGACACACTGACATGCCGTCGGCACATTCAGGTCTCAGACGCGTTGCTGAAGTTGAAGCCACGCTCTCACAAGCACAGAGCCGGGTATCTTGCGGATCTCAGTGAGTTCGGCGCATCTGACCTCAAGCTGGGCACCACTCACTCGGTGGACAGGACCAATTACTCCCTCGTCAAGCAAGCCAGTCGTTGGCCTGGCATCAACGTTCAAGTTCGTAGCCAAGACGGCTGAGCCGGATGTCGAGTACGGCCCGGACCAGCTCATACCGAAGACGTCTCATTGGGCAGACTGCGTCAAACCAGACACGGTCGTTGTCATAGAGCAGCCTGGGGAACAGCACTGTGCCGCTGTTGGCGGCATAATGGCGTCGAGGATGGCTATGCTTGGTGCTCGCGGCGTCATCGTGGACGGCAGGGTCAGAGATGCAGCAGAGTTGGAGGCTAGCAAGCTCAGCGTTGGTGGCCTGTCCCATCCGAAAGCCTGGCGAAGCAATGGCATTGCTGACCAGTATTGGTGTGGCAGATATGGGCTAAAGCAACGTCAACCGTCGGGTCGGGAGCTGAGGCCAGGCCGCTCGCTAAAGAAGTACCTGTGATGATTGCCGGCGTGCCGGTCCACCCCGTACGTGCCTTTCAATGCTAACTTGACTGAATGGCTCAATGCTGACGGAAGTAGGGAGATGTCATCTACCTTGACCCGTTGGAGGGCGCGGTGGTTATACAACAAGACCTGCTGGACGAGGCACTGGCACTCATGCCGCAGCTGGTAGCCGCCGATGACAAGGTCAAGGAGGCTGTGCTTGAGGGCATGCCTGTCTACGACGCATTCCAGAGATTCCGAGATTGATCAGAGGGTCGGTTTGCGAGAGGCTGGCAGGGTTGAGGCCAGCATATACTTCCATGCGCTTGTACCCATACATCATCTGAGGTGTGATAAGAGCAATAGGGCGAGTTGTTAATACATGCGGTGCAGTACAACAGTTCAAAAGTCACCCCTGCCGCGATGAGCCAAACACGCAAAGCAGCTTCATTGCCGTTGTGACGGGAATATCAGGCTGTGCCAGCAGCGAAATCGTGTGTCACTGCACGTCGACGCACGCTCAGCAGTGGATGAAAGACGAGTGCGACGATAGTGGCATAGTTCCGACATGACATAAGACGTGCCGACAAATCCGTCAAGTGCATGTTGCACGTTCAGAGATGGTAGACTGCTTTGCAGTCCGGTGCCACTCCTGACCGATGTTGGCTATCAATATGACCGAGCATCGCAGTCTGCCTGCTGCTCCATGCGACAGATGAAGCATTAGACCAGGGTGATCCGTCGTTCCAATCCGAGGAGTCCTCTACCACCGGTCACTCCAGACGGCAGGCCGGTCAGCCGCAGGAGCTGCCGGGCCTAGCGGTACACCACCTCCAAGTGTGGCGCCAATGGCTTTCGCAGATGGACTCAGCAAGGTCGGACTCATGGACAAGCCAGCCGACTCGTTGACTGCGTACGATGGCGGGCTGCCAGTCCCGATCCCGATATGCATCTCGCTGATGCTCGCCATCGTGCCACCAGTGCTCAGGGCGTTCCCCCGCCGATGTGGACTGAATGTCACGGCAGACGACGATGATGATGGCCCAGTTGAGGAGCTGTGCGCTCCATGGCGAGATTGTGGTGTCCAAGGGCAGCTGCTGCTATTATCGCTTTCGGCAAGGTTCGTGGCGACAGCATTGCCCAACCTCTTCATTGGCATCGCTGCCACAGTCATGGGAACACTGCCTGCTGCAACGGCGTTGGCATGCAGCACCGGATAAATCTCGCGCTCAGCCGCTGTAGTACCTCGATCATACTGTGAGCGGCGTCGTCGCTGCTCATCTCGGTACTGTTGTCCGACTCTGGGTGCGAACAGTCCTTGACAGAATAATGAGATGAGCATGAGTCGGTAAGACTTGTGCAGGTAATGACGAGCAATGCTCACCGACGTGCTCAGCGTTCTCGACACTCCGACGCATTTTAGACGGGTTGTCGGGCGGGGGGAATGTGTCCTCGGTGGACGCGAGAGGACCGGCCCCAGTGTGGAAGATCTGTGCAAACGTCAGCAGACGTGCGTTGCATAGCAGCAATTGCACGAAGTGGCGCATACCTTTGGCCTGAATGACGGGTGCTCGAGCATCACCGAGCTATTGCGGAATTTCTGAACCAAGCAGTCTTTTCCTTGGATTGCTGCGCTGGTGTAAGCTGCGATATACCTCTTTACAGAGTACCTCCAGCACTTACTTGCATACGAGATCTCGGCAATCTTGTCACTGTTGAAGCAGTTCCTATATGGTTGTCAGTGAATGTGCCGACCTATGACTAGCTAACCCCTGAGATCAGGGGCTGCGACTGAGTGCGACCCACCAAGTTTTTCCAGCTCTCGCTTTGGCGAACTAATGTTGAACCATCAGCGCTGCTCACAGTGCATCAAGCGGATGTCCTGGCATCAGGCCGTCTCACGTCAATGATATCAATAGGCTACATGTCGTCAGCTTGGTGATTGACTGCGTTGACGCACTGAGCCGCAAACTCACATCCTCGAAATTGATGAAGGCATATCCGACGCTAGGCATACATCCGCATTAGCCGTCTGGCGTCCTACATCGGAGCACAGCAATCCTTGGCTGAGCATACTTGCAGTTGTTTGCGAAATCTGTTCCTTGCGAGTCAGCAGCTGAGAAAGCAGACTGAGAGCATGCATGATAACCCACCAATGCGAAGGTACATAAAATCGTATTTGCCGAAACTGGTCTCATCCACAATCTCTTTGAGCATCGTCTGATCAATCTTGTTGGGTATATTTCGCAGCATGATCTGAGCCGGCTCCACAGTCAGTATACCGAAAGGCTGGCGTTGTCTCAATGGGCACGCCTCACCGTCGTTCTCACATCCTGTCCCCGTTTGATCTTCTCAATATCAACATGGTTTTGGTTGTTGCCGCTGTTACTCCCCCCTCTGTGATGTCCCACTAGTCGACCATGCCCATGCCCATTCACCATGGTGTTAAGACCAGGGCCAGAACTCATCTCGTGACGACTATAGTGCTGTTGCGGATTGGTCGACAAATTGATCTGCTGATGATTCTCCTGCTGGTTTGATCCGGGACCCTCAGAGGTACCAAAAGTGTCCCTGGCATGACCCAACATTTCGCTGTACCTCAACCCCGACAGCCCGCAGTGCGCTACTTGCGTGGAGACGCCTCCATTGGTGACAACGCACTGCGACTGAGGCGTGAATGGCGGGCAGGCCGCGTTGAGGAAAGGCGGCGATATGTGGGACACATTGGACGTAGAGGTTTGATGAGGTCCTCCTGGCTGTGCGAACACTGTGTCTCGTCGTCTGTCCGCGAAGGGCATGCTGGGCAATGCGGAAGTGCCAGTGCGAAGCGAGTGCAAGGCATCGCTTGCGTCTGAGCCTGTGCTACTACCAATAATGGGAAGCCGAGAACCACTCGGCAAGGCACCCAGGCCGCCGGTGAGTCCTGAGTGTCGGGTCGTTAGGTCGTGCAACTTGGTAGGCGAGCTATTCAGCCACACGTCATGCTCCTGACCGACAGGAACGGTCGTCCTGCCCGTGGGACTCAACTTGACTAGTTGTGTACCGAGTGCAAGGCCGTTTATGGAGGCAGCATGCGCAGCAGCCTTTGCTGGCGGCAGCGAATATGCAACATCAGCATGGTCGACAGATACAGAGCGGCCCTCATCTGCAAACCTGCTGCTATTGCCGACTCGGTGTGAGAGTAAGCCAGCATCGTATGAGCTACTGCTATCAGCAGTCAGACCCGTTCCTGCGGTGATGACGGAAGCGACAGAACCGTCAGAGGCCTGTTGAGCGTGATGACCGCGCTCCCACGGCGATGTCAACGTTGGAAGGATGGCAGAGGTTCCGACTGGTCGCTCAGGGTCATTGAACTGGTCTGTCTGCGCGGCGGTGACGCCAGGCTTACCACAACCATCGTTGGGACCGCCGAACCCTAGTCCTATCGAAGGTGGAAGCTGCATGGCCGCTCGTAATAGATCAGGCGCTGCGCTCGCAGGTTTTGAAGCGGACAAACCCTGTTGCTGACTCTGGGACGGAAGTTGCTGTTGCGAATGAGGTTGTGACAGCTGATGACGGTTTGTGGATAGGTCCTCTTCTCTCATAGCCTGACAGGCCTGGACCTCAAGGTAGCAGTCCTGTGACAGTTAGCATCGTCTTGTCTCAAAGCGGGTGACAGTAATCAACGAAAAAACGATGGTCGCAGATGACGAGACAGCGCTTTGCTGCGATAGTCCAAAGATGAACAGAATGAGGACCAGTGCTAGAGAGACGAGGCCATGCCAAGGGTAAAGCCAGACATGATTCGCGAATGACGGCCGACATTCTGAGCTTTTGAGACGCCACGCAAGACGGCAGGTGCCTTGACAGTGAAGGAGTCGCTCAAACACATGAGGAGACCAACACACTTGCGCAAGCTCATGCAAAGTGGAACTCCATGTCATGCTGAGGAATGCAAAGCAATCAGGCTGCCAAGGCTCTGCCAGTGGTTGCGGAAGGTCTAGCTAGAAGCGGGTGCCTTGTCGAAGCGTAAGGTGCATCTGCCTAGCTGCTATGCGTGGAACGGCTGATACTTCGGAGCGGCAAGTCGTGAGCAGCTCAGGTTGAAGCAAATCCCGTGTCCTCGGATTTCAGTCGAGATGCACCGACGACCTGGCAAACATGTAGCGCAGGAAGACTACCCGGCGCGGCTGAGTGCGGCATCATTATGGTTATGTGCGCTGCAATGTTTGGCCATCGTATGCCACCATGGAGTAGTCGACTGCTTGCAGCACATGGATGAACAGCAGCTTGGTTGTGACCCATTGTGCCATCGCGGCTGCTGATGGCTATTTGTGCCCATAGTCATTGCGGAAAGGAGTAGCTGAGTCGGATTTCACCTGACCGACACTGGCAGCGCTGTGTAGGGGCAAACCCACGACTGCGTGTGACACGATGCTGAACCATAGCTGATCGTGGTGCCAAGCAGCAGCGACATGACTGGCGCCTGACTTGATTGCGCAACACGTGGGCTTTGGAAGCTGAAGGTACGAAAGTGGTGTGCAGAGCGGCAATGCATGGTGTATGAAATGAGACCCACCTTCAGAGTGACTCCTTGAATATAGCGGGCGCAGCTCTCAGCGCACCTCGCATCGAAGAACTCGACGAGGAGAGCTGCCTCAACCTGCACAGGAGTGCCAATCGTGACGGATGGACAGTAGCTGATCGTGCATAGGCTTCTGACGGTACCGAATAATTCCACGACCTCTCGGATGGCGTGATTGAGGTGCTTTGTGCCGCTCGCTTGGTGCGTGATTGGCTGTTGAGGCCGCGCGACCAGACTCTGGCTCGTCAAACCGCCGTGCTTGAGGGCACAAATAATGAGGCGACCCGTGTCCGCGCGGTCCGGCAGCGATCTGATTCCCCAGCTCGGCTGACATCGCCGGATCTTGGCGACGGCAGCGCGAGCATCGCGCAAATCCGAGAAGGACAATTCAATCGTGCCGTGAGTAGGAAGACAGTCGAGGTTCGGTGGTCTCATGGTAGGGAACTCCTTTCTCTGTGACCTGTAATCAGTGCGAGGCCCTCCAGCGTCAATCGGCTGATCACTGATAGCACTGAGTTGACTCACGTCAAGAAGGGCGGCCAAACTGAGGTAGTTGATTCCGACAGGAACGTTCTCAATCAGAAACGCGCGTGCGGTGTAGCATGTGCTTGTCACTTCACAACTAGGCACATTTGGAAGGCCACTGTGACTCCCGATAGACATGGGTGGCCACGACGAGGCATCACTGGTCCTGCTCATCACCTGCGATTGCGGGGCGGCTAGCTGCGAAGGAGCCGGTGGCCATAGCCCCTGAGTCTCGAGCCCCTGAACCCGGCTCCGGCTCAGGGGTGACAAGGTCAGGGGCAAAGGCCTTGGGCGTGGGATCGTGCCGTCACGAGTACGATCCAACGACGAATCAACGTGCGGACCTGAGCCTGCCTGCTCGGACGAGGCAGAAGCTAGGGAGAGCCTTTGCAGGTCGGTACACACCTGCTCTTCGGCTTGCTGCTGTTGGCATTGCTGCTGTCTGGGAGACACTGCTCCCAAGGCAGTGGCAGGCACGAATCCGGGAGCAGTAGGACTCAGAGTTGTTGTCCCAGTCGCGGGCCTCGTGACCGTCACCGGTTCGATGTGCGACGGCGGAGGGTCAGTGACCTCGCAGACAGGTGAGCCAGAGCACTGCGTCGAGTCGGCCGGTGAGGTCTGGTTCTCTGCCTGCCTGGTTGTAACCGATGCGCCCTCACAGTTGCCGTCTGTCCCCTCCTCTTGAACGGCCGTTGGACCTGAGCCTTCCTTCTCAGCAATTCGCTCCTGTCCCTCATGCCGCATGTCACTGCATCATTGGGGTCAGCGCATGGCATACCAAGACAGTGCTCATGACGACGGCATAGGCTGCCTCCGCTCACCTTTTCTCCGCACCTGACGCCCCTGTAGGACGGGGAAAGCCGCCCACGGCAGGATCGAAGGAGCCCTGGGCCATCGCTGTGTAAGTTCGACTAAGGCTAAACCGGTGTCAATGCCGATTCCGCCGGTGGTACAGGTGCATGTAACCGACACCTGTCAGCCCCTCTTCCGGACTCGCTTGCCGTCAAGGAGGTGGTGGTGCGCGAGACTGCTGCTGACGTCCCGCCAATTAGCCCGCAAGTCAGAGCGGGCTTCAGGGGGAGGTGTGAAGGGGCGTCGACGGTCTCAGGGGGTGACGCCATGGCTGATGTGCCGGGGCACGCAGGCGTCACGTGGGCAGTGCGATTGCGAAGCCCGCTGCTCTGCGCTGTCCACGATGCCTTCGCCCAACCCCCTCCCCTTCCCACTCGCCGTGCAGGAACCTGGCTGCGTGCCGTAGTGAATCACAAGCGCTCCAGCCACAGCAGTCAAGCCTCGTCGCAGGCTCCAGCCAATCGTAGCAGCCAGCTCCGGCCTCGGCCTCGGCCCGCCGGCTCCGTCATCCCCGCGTCGGTCCGCCTTCCCCGCACGACGCCGACACCGTCCGTTTCGCAGCCAGCTGAGCCAGCCGGGGGCCGAGAGCGCCGTGAGCGTCGGGTCCTACAGTACAGTCCGACCTGGATATAAGGAAGGGTGCCGTGCAGCCAAAAGGCCTTCCTTATAGCATTATTCCTCATATCCAAGTGGTGCATAAGAGGCATACAGGGGCATTTTGCCGCCAATTCCTAGTGATGTCATTACTGAGTATGCTGACTAAGCACCCCTTCGGCACCCATCACCATCCACCTCAGGGGGTTTCATGCCTGAGGCAAGCAGATTTGTGTCTGTAACCTCCATATAAGGAAGAGTGTCAGGCTTATCCACTATTCCTCATATCGTTATAAGAAATTCTTTATACCTACGCATTCCCTATATAAAATCCAGCGGTACAGCCAAATCCTGCCTTATAGCCAGGGATTTCTTATATCCAGGTTCTTTATATCCAGGTCGGACTGTAGACGAGTTTTGAAGTGATGGTCACGGTCAAATCTAGACCTATCATAGTTAGACCGGTACTTCTGGAGTCCACCGAGGCTTGCGATCTGCATGTCTTTCTCATATCATTGAACCGGTATTTGACCATATCTTGGTCAACTGACCATTGCCGTGGTCAACTATGACCAACTGCTGCAGGATGTCGATCGCACCCAAGATAGGATAAGCGCCAAATGCAACTGCTGAAGCTGGCCTCTGATTGATGGAATGCGACTTGTTACGGGCTATGCCCGGTTATTGTGCTCGACCACTGGCCTTCGCATACATGGGGATTGACGGGCGTTGACTTTCAAGGCGCCGGACCTATATCAGCGGCACCGAACAACAATTCTGAGCTCAACGGAAGTCACCCCACACGATTCCGACTCCTCGTTCTTGAGTTATGAGGCCCGGAAGCTATTCAACGGTACGCAGTGGAGGACCGGTCCCGAGGGGCTATTGAGGAGCCGGACTTTGTCTGCAGAGAAGGCGCGACAGCGAGGGCACTAAAAGGGGCTTTGCAGGTGGGGCCCGGTAAGTATATCACGACCGTCGAGGTCATACATTCTTTCCTGTGAGCCGTTGACGTCACAAAGGGTCCGCGCACAGACACAGCACTGGTCCGAGGTTCCGTGAGTAAGTGAGGGGTAAGCAACGTTGAACGAGTCATGAGCCACGTCAGCATTAAGACCGTATAGGCCCTAGAACGGCCTACCGACTTCAAACGGCCATAACTCAGTCAAACGGCCTCCGATCGACAAACCGATTCTAAGTCCTGAATCGCGACGATTCCGGGAACGATACTACAGTGCGCTGGCGGCCCAGTCGGCGACATTGCATACAAAAGGCCGTCACAATTCCACAGAAATCTGCACGTGCTGCGGGCACAGGAAACGGCGAAAACAACGGTACCTGGGGGGATTATATAGGAGGTGGATGAAGACGAAGCCCCTACACTGCGATCGACCCAACGGAACGGACGGCTCTTACTCACGGATACCAGAGGCTACTAGCGGACCCCCTGACGGATCGGACAGACCTTGAGCACCCAGCGGACGGAACCCGGAGAGTTATCGTTGCTGCCTAACGGGCCAGCGAGAAGCTTATAAGGGCGCCGGCTCCCGAGGGCACGGCTTGGTCAGTTACGTTTTGTTGGTCAGAGTACTTGACCCTTAGTTATCCTTCGTGTACATAGTGCGAATGCTACGGGCTTTCCCGGCTTCCCTTACACGACTGTCCCGGCGGTGTCATCACCATGGTGCTGCGTGTAGGCTCTGCAATTATTATGGCAGCATGAGTAGTTGTATACTCGCTCAAGCAGTGGACTGAGACCGTGACACTCACCATGAACACGCCGTCCACTATGAACCCCGCGGCGCCAGCGCCATCCGCGACGCCAGCGGCGTATGCAACGCTTGCAGCGCCTGCGCTATCCGCGACGCCATGCGGTGGTGATTAATTGAGCGAGTTCGACGCGCCTGATTTGTCTGAAATTTTCAAGAACAACAAAGTTAGCGACGACGGCTCGTTGGCTCAACAACGCCGTCCAAAGGGCAACGGCACCAAGATTAGCGATGACGAGAAGATCAGGTTGGCGTCCGTTGCCTGCGAGCACGCCTCTGAGTAGCGCTACAAGACGATGCGCGGGTACAATGACATTCTTGCCAACTACTGCGAGTCGGCGTTTGGCAAAAGCATCAGCTGTAAGAGAAGCCGGGAAAACCCGTATCATTCGCACCATGTACACGAAGAATAATTAAAGGTCAAGTACTCTGAACAACAAAACGTAATTGACCAAGCCGTGCCCTCGGGGGTCGGCGCTCTTATAAGCTTCTTGCTGTCCCGTTAGGCAGCAACAATAACTCTTTGGGTTCTGTTCGTTGAGTGCTCAAGGTCCATCCAATCCGTCAGAGGGTCCGCTAGTAGCCTTTGGTATCCGGGAGTAGGAGCCAACCGTTTTGTTGGGTCGATCGCAGTGTAGGGGCTGAGGGTTAGGTAAAGAAGGGGGTGGTTAGCCAGACGGTTCGCACATCTTTTGGCCTTGCAATATGAGCTGCGAGCCTTAGGGTTAGTTAGGGTTAGGGTTAGGTTAGGGTTAGGGTTAGGGTTAGGGTTAGGGTTAGGGTTAGGGTTAGGGTTAGGGTTAGG
>JAGYHY010000378.1:0-10089 GCA_024244165.1 Ascosphaera acerosa | reverse complement strand
GCGTCAAGCCCGACCAACGCCACAGTGCGCCCAGGGTTGCCGCCCAAGCTGCCGCTGAACCACCGCCCGCTTTGCCTCGTTGCCGTTGCGATGCACTGACCTGTGCTGTGTTGCCGGTCCTTGCTCAGGCTAGACGACAGTACGCCTAGCCTGGTCTCGGAAGTCTGCTGTAGGCAGCTCGATCAGCGCGCGATTTGCGCACCGAGTCGCATGCCGACTGCCACCATCTCAACATTCTACTACCTGCTGCATCTCAGCGCCGAGTCACACCCCCAGGACGACGAATACCATATCCCGCTCGATTTGCCCAACTGAGAGAACTGGCTAGCGACCGCGAGAAGGCTGTTGAGGAACAAGCTGTTCGCAGCCGGCTACAGGCCTGCCAATCTGCCCGGGCTTGCAGAAGCCAGGAACAACTGGGATCAGAGCCCTTCACTACAGGCCCGGCCGCACAACAAATGCAGGCCGTCATATCATGGTCGATCGATGAGGCGGTCCCCGCCTCCCAGTCACCACCAGCCCACGCGACAGGGATAGCGAGAGCGACTTTGACAGGTGTCTTCGGCGCAACACCCACCTTTGGTGTGATCGATGATGGGCAGAAGTATCAGGATCAGGCCAAAGGTCAGCGCGACCTGGTCACGCAAATTACCGTCAGCGTCACGCTCGGATTGTTCGCGTTCTTCACTTTCTGTGTATGTGCCATGGCAGGAGGAGGCAGTGCTCCAATGATCCGACAATGCGCTGACCACTGTGACCTGCACTGCAGATCATGCGACTGAAATGGTCGTCACTGTACAGCGCACGACGAAAAGTCAGAGCATCTGCTGCGGTGCTACCTGAGCTCGACAAATCGCTATTTGGCTGGATACCCGTGGTCTACAAAATTGACGGTGATCAGGTGCTGGCGTCAGCTGGTTTGGACGCATATGTTGTGAGCTGCAACCCGACTATGCCCTGACCGTCCCCGCGGTCGATGAGGCAGGAAGGAGTCGGAATGGCATTCGCTGACGAGCCGTCAGTTTCTACGTTTCTACGAGTATGCGCAACGCCTTCTCACCATCATTTTCCTTTTCGCCGTCACCATCATCCTTCCCATCACCTACTCGTACACGGGCCGCTACGGCTACCCCTGGGACGGCAAGCCCACCGACCCCGATGATGATGACGGCGACGATACTAGCACGTACCTTCAGAACAGCATCGGTCCTCCCTCCGCCGGCGGTGCCAAGGCGGACGCAAACTACCTCTGGATCTATGTCATATTCGCGTACGTGTTCACAGGCATCGCGGTGCAGATGCTGATGAGGTACACCGTCGATATCATCCACAAGCGCCAATCGTATCTGGGCTCGCAGACGACCACCACGGATCGCACATTCCGCTTGACGGGTATCCCGCCAGAGATGCGCACTGTGGAACTGATTCAGAATTTCATCGAGGAGCTTGGCATCGGGAAGGTCCAAAAGGTCAACATCTGCCGCGACTGGAGCGAGCTGGATAATCTGCTGGCACGCAGGATACAATGCCGAGATCGTCTGGAAAAACTCTGGGCGCAGTACTTGGGCTATAAGGCGCGAGATGCGCCCAAGTATGTGGTAGCCAGTGACGCAGTGGATGATGGGGGAGAGCTGGGGACGTTGGCTGATGAAGACGAGGCGAGGCCACTGCTGGACAGTGGTGAGAGCGCCAGCAACCAAATTCATGGTCCACACGCAGATGCGCATAACGACTCAGCCGTGGGCAGCGGCAATGGCAGTGACAGCGACGAAGCTGAAGCAGCCCCATTGTTGGGCCGCCACGAGAGGTTATCTAGCGTTACGGGAGCCAGCGACATCGTCAGCCAACATAGCGGCCGCGCGCGGCCGCAGAAACGCCTGTGGTACGGATCCGGCATCTTCAAGTTCCGTTGCCATAAGGTTGATGCGATATCCTACTACCAGAATGAACTCACCGACCTTGATGAACAAATCGAGCGAGCACGCCAACAGGAGTATCCGCCCATGTCACTTGCGTTCGTGACAATGGAGTCCACTGCCTCATGCCAGATGGCGATGCAGGCAATCCTTGACCCGTCACCACTTCGGCTCAAGGCACGCATCGCGCCTGCGCCCGCCGATGTTGTTTGGCGAAACACATACTTGAGTCGCGTCGAACGCAAGCTGCGGTCGTGGTCGATCACCACGTTGATCCTGGTGCTGTCGCTATTTTGGTCTGCACTGCTTGTGCCACTGGCATACCTGCTCAACCTGGAGACGATTGAGAAGGTGGTGCCGCAGCTAGCGGCGTTCCTGGCAGACCATGCAGTGCTCAAGTCGCTCGTGCAGACGGGTTTGCCCACGCTGACACTGTCGCTCATGTCGATCGGCGTGCCGTACCTTTACGACTGGCTTGCAAATCTGCAAGGTATGACCTCACAGGGCGACATCGAGTTGTCAGTCATCTCGAAGAACTTCTTCTTCTCCTTTTTCAACTTGTTTCTCGTCTTCACGGTCTTTGCCACCGCGTCGAACTTTTACGGACTGTGGGAGAACTTGCGCGACGTGTTCAAAGACACGACGATCGTCGCATTCGCGCTCGCGCGGTCTCTTGAGCGTCTGGCACCGTTCTACACCAACCTGATCGTTTTGCAGGGGCTGGGCCTGCATCCATTCCGCCTGCTCGAATTCGGCGCCGTTTTTCTGTACCCATTTCAACGACTGGGTGCCTACACCCCTCGTGATTACGTACAGCTCACGAAACCACCGACATTCAGCTACGGCATGGCGCTGCCACAGGCGATCCTCATCTTCGTGATTTGCATCGTCTACTCTGTTTTCCCCAGCAGCTGGTTGGTGGCGCTATTTGGGGTGCTGTACTTCGCGATTGGTGGGTTCATCTACAAGTACCAGCTCCTGTACGCGATGGACCACTCGCAGCACTCAACGGGCCGCGCGTGGCCGATGGTAGGCTCACGCATCATCATGGGCCTGATCATGTTTCAGCTCACCACGATTGGCTCGCTTGCCCTGCGCACCGCCATCACGCGATCCATTCTCATTGTGCCGCTGCTGTTTGCGACAGTCTGGTTTTGGTACTTCTTTGCACGCACATACGATCCACTCATGAAGTTCATCGCGCTGCGCAGCATCGACCGTTCGCGTCAGCCGGTGCGAGACGACCTGTCGGCGGGATCCTCAGCATCAGACAGACAACCCGCTAGCGACGGGCCTCGCAATGCCGAAGAGGGCCACCTCACCGTGCCGGCGATTGCTGCAGCAGCTTCAGCATCCTCGTCACCAGCCGCGGCAGCAGCAGCAGCGGCGGCCGGTACCAGCTCCCTTCCAAGAATGTCTCCCACGCCAGGTGCGCTCTCACCGCCGCGACGTACAGCCACGTTCTCACCCTCTGGGTTAGAACGCGACACCGTCCCCATGCGGCTAGGCGGACGCGACTACGGGCCTGCGCTGACCAAGTACGTCAATCCGAACCTCTCGGTGCATCTCGACCAGCCGTGGATCTCAGGCAAGTCAAACTCGTGGATCGATCAGTTCTGGGCGACGTCACACAGCGAAAGCAATGTTGCACGTCGGAATGCTAGCCGGAGGAGGGGGTCGGGGACGGTAACAGGGGCAAGTGGGAATGGCGGTCCAGCTGGGTGTCCTGTAGCAGTCTAGCTCATGCAACAGGCCGAGCGGGCCATTGAAACTGCTGCATCGGCTAACTGTAGCGACGGAGCCTCTGGGGTGAGGCCTTGCAAATGATACCACGTGACTGAGGTGTACTTCTTGATACTGAACCTCGTTTCCCGCAGTATCCGCGCATTGAGCACAGGAGTCACGGACTCGATCGCACATCGTCAGCCATCTCTTGGTCCGTCAGATTGCTGCTCTCAAGTCGATGCGATCTGCAGCATAAGCGTTACTCGGACTGAGGTGGCAGTGGCATGACACTACCGCTTGACTTGCGTGTGCTTCGCGACCGTACGGGTACTGAAAAGGTCCCCTGACTAGCGCGAGCAGTGGAGCCCTGCTGGGAATCGGGATACTACGAGAGTATCTGCGGGTAAGTCCCGGCCCTCAGCGACGCTGGATAGGATGCCGAACGACGTTGGGACTGCCTAGCATGTGAGTCAACGCTCATGTCGGTATATCGTATGACAACGTATGTAGACCAGTCTAATCTAGTCGAACGAGATCTTCTTCCCCTGAGCCTCGACGATACCGCCAGTCAAACGCTGGACCGTCTGCTCCGAGTACCGGGTAGTATTGTAGTTAGGCCTCTGTCGCTCAGCCGTCAGACCGTCTTGCGACCCCGCACCGGTGACTCCGACCTCCGTGATGGCAGCATCAGAGGCAGCACCAAGCAATTGACTCTTTGTGTTGGTGTCCTTTCCAAAGCGCTTATTGTAGCGAGTTTCCGAGTCTTCTGCAAATTCAATGCGCATGGGCCGGCCGAGTAATCGATTGACCCAGACCTTTTTCATGGCCGAGCTGGCCTGCTTCCTCTTCGTCGGTTTCGCGGCTGTTCTAGCCACTCCCGCTGCGTGTGCCTCCTGCTCCGCCGGCGCTGCTGAATCATCGACGGTGCCTGGAGAGGCAGACGACGAAAGTCCGCCATTGCCTATCCCTTGTTCTGCCTGCTCGTCATCTGCGCCCGACTCCTCAGCTACCCTAACGAAACCCTTGACGGCAGACTCAGCGCTTGACCCGTCCTCGAACTCAACCCAAGCGTACCCCTTGCATTTGCCCGAGTCTTGGAATGTGGCAACGTGAACGTGAGAGACAGACCCACACTTGCCGAAATGATCCTCTAGCATCGACTTGTCAACATCGAAGGACAGGTTGCCAACGAAGATCTTCCGCGATGGCGGCTTAGTAGTCTTCTTCGTCTCATCAGCGCCCCCGTCCTTCCTGCTATCCGGCCTCCCCTCGAAATTCTTTGCGTCCTTGATCAGACAACGCCGACCGTTGAAGACACTTTCGCTCAGTGCCACTGCACCGGCCACACAGGTGGCTTTATCGAAATCGACGTAAGCAAAGCCCTTATTCTGCGGCTTCCCTGCAGCATTCCGCTTGCCCTCCGGTAGATGGACGCGAGTGATGTTATGAGGTGACAGGCCCTCAGCATGGGTGACTAGAAAAGTGCGCAATTCGTCGGCGGTGGTGGAGAAAGCGAGATTGCCGATCCAAACGCCGTACGGCGAGCGTTTGTTCGACGGTGCAGTTGTGGTTGCGGCACTGGCTGTTTTTCCCACAGGTCCTTGCAGCTTCTGTGCCTTCTTGGCAACCTTGAACTCCTCCGTACGCGCCGTTACGCTGTCCCCTTCCTCACTCAGCTGCTCAGCCTCGTCCCGCTCAGCCTGGTCATCTTCTTTCCTCCTCCTTCCTTCATCGTCTTCTTTGGTAGCCCGTTTGTTTGCCTTTCTGTCGGCTTTCTGCTGTTTTTTGAGCTTGCGCAGCGCCTTCTTCGACGGCGGTTCCGGAGCTGCAAGGTCGATCTCTAGACTGGGCCCGTCGTGCGGTGTCTTGCGCTTGCGGGTGACCGTGTGGGCAGGCGACGCTGCTTCCGAGAGTGAACCCTCGCCGTCCGAGACTGCCATTGATCAAAAGTCGTCAAGAAGGTCGTATAGCTGGTATGCAGGCAGAGCAAGAGACCCTGCGACTTGGCCGTCTCAGCAATCAACAGCGGACCTGCATGTCACTTTCGCGTCGCCGTCCACTGACTGCGTTGCCGCGCGATGCGACTGCAAGCCCGAAATATTTCGGTAGACGCGCGGCTAAGTGCCCCTGACGGCAATCCCGCCTAGCGCGTCTAAGTACGGGGCTTGCTTGTGTGACATCATCGCCTTTGCAGCTACTCCGCGGAGAATGACAGGAGCTCACCAGGCGACAGCGACAGCGACAGCGACAGCGACAGGCGGGAGCGACACGCGACGACAGATTGTACGAGGCCCGCGCGAGGGCCACAGGAGACGTTTGGGAGCCCATTGCACCGCCACCGCACCACAACATCCCTGCTGCACGCCGCAGCCAGTTGCCGACGGAGCACAGCTACAATCACAGCTGGCGAGTCTCGTTGGAGAAAGCCTGCCGTCGCAGCGGCTATCGCTTGCCAGTAGCAACAAGGCCTGGCGCGACTTGCATCAGTCTGCAAAGGGAGAGCATGGGGAGACCTTGAGAGTGTCACAGGACCATCTCACGTGGCATTGCAGATCTAGCTGCGATTGCACCGCATCTCACGACACGGAGCTCAGCATGGATTCGCCACCGATGTTGGACACCGATTCCGTCAGCATGGCAGACGCAGTCCCCACACCACTCAGGCGCGACGACAAGCTCGGTGATGAAGTCGCAATGGGGGCACTCGATGACACTTATGGAGGCGACTACACTGATGGCGGCGAGAGTGGCTTTGTAGTGCCAGCTGTTTTGGACGTGCAAGAGACGAAGCAGCTTGGACCAACGGACGAGGAGGCCCGTCAGCTGGCAGCTCACGGGAAGAAATCGTACAAGTGAGGCTTATGCTGCAAGATTGAGCATGAAAGTACCAGGTTGCTCGAAGTCGCTGACGCTGACTCATATACAGACGCAAGTATGCCAAGGAGAAGATCAAGTACGAATTGCGGGTGCGCGAATGCAACGAGCTCTTCCAGGAGGAAGCGCAGATCCGTAAGCTGGCGAAACGACTGCGTGAACAGAACGAGTGCGTCCCATGACCCAGTGGCCCTTGCACTACCAGTCCCGCGCCTTCGAAGGTCTCTAACCCAATCATAACCCGCGCGTCACAGCCAACTTCTTGAGATGCTCGCGGATTTGAACGAAACAGCCCATCTTGACCAGTGGCAGCGCTACAATCTCGACCTGCCCGCCAATCAGGGTCCTGCGCTGGATGAGTTGTACCGACTGCCTGATAGCGGAGACCGTCAGCTCCCTCCGGGTCTGAACCCCTCTGAACGTTCTCACGCCGAGGATACGCTACGCCGGTGCAAGGAGCAGCTGCATGCCGGAGCAATCACGCCCGCCACGTGTCGTGAGATCGAGCGTGACATTCTCACAGGAGATCTGTATCGTCCACGCAGATACTTCGCATTACTGCGCGAGCAGATCAGACAACGATTGCCAGGTTTCCCGGCTGCTAGAGAGAGACTGACGTTAGCGGCGCAGGATCCAAACGATATATCCAAGAGTTTTGGGTACCTGGCTGCTATGCAGGAGGGCACATACCTCGCAGAACTGGACCAAAAAGCTGGTTGCGAGGATGAGCGAGAGGACGAGTCTCACCGGGTCGGAGATGCCAGCCTGAGTGTAAGCGAGGGTGACAAAGATATTAAAAGAGTCCCTGGCAAGCTGGAGGAGGCAGAAGTGGATGCGGAGGATGGTGCAGCCACTGCAACGGCAGGCACTACAGTGACGACACTCAGTGCCACTTCTAGCAAGGCACTTGCCGCCGATCTTGCGCGTGAACGGGAGGAAGCGATACGCAACCCAATGTCCGTGTTCAATTGGTTCCGTCGCGATCCTAATTGGTCCGGTCTCAGCCTCATCAACAAGGAGGGCCGCAAGCAGTTGGATGAAGAGGCTGAGTGTGGTCTGCCACTACCTGGTGCCGCTGCACTGACAAGGGAGTCGGCGACTGACAGAGCACGAGAAGACCAAGAGGCTCCGCATGAGAGGGGACCTGCCAGCCGACTGAGAGACCGGGTCCGAGACCGTGAGCGAGCGCGGCCCCGGGAACGTTACCGTGAACGAGACATCGACAGAGAGGATGATAAGGACGTTGGCTTGCCCGCATCAACTCCTCTTGCCGCCGTACGGACCCCGTACTCCCGGGAGTCCAAGTCTCGCGCGTCTCTCCAAACTGCCGCCCTCGTGCGCCAGTTCGAAGAGTTTGACGATGACCCGGACTACTACATCGATGACGGTCACGTTGGTGAAGTAGGTGATAGTGGCCACGGTCACGAGCGAAGCAACTATGGCAACAACTCAGTCTCGGCGCACTCGACGTCCACTCGCGGCGGTGGGAAACGCCGGCGTGACGAAGATGCGGGCTACCGGCCGAAGGGTGGTGGCGGTGGCCGCCCTGGACGCAGGAGGAGGGAAGAAGGCACTGGCAGCGGTAAATCTGGGAGGCGAGGTGGCAGGAAGAGTGCGTTGGGTGTTGCTTCATCGGTCGGCTCAGTGACCTCGGCGAAGGCGACTGAAGCGACAGCCTTGCGCGATGCACCCACTGTGTCGACGCTGAATATGGCTCGAGGCGCGATCGATACACTTGAGCCTGTCACGGCTGAAGCGGCAATCGCTGCGGGAAGGGGCGCGGAGAGCAGCCTGAGAGCCGCGACTATGCCGGACCTGGTCCCAGCAGCGCCCATGGAGCGTTCCATTCGACTTGAGGACATTGCTCGCTCCAATGACGCGCTTAGAGATGTCACCATGCAAGGCCTTGGCGATACTTGAGAGGCTACTATCGCTGTCTTATGGTGTCCACGACATCGCTTCCACTAACGATGCTAACTCCGATACTGGTGAGCCGTCCTGAATCGCGACCACACTGGGAGTCTCTAGTATAAATCCATATATCCTGAGTGCATTTAGCGCATGTTGCGTGGCTCATCGGCAACCGTGCCAAATGCACGTCGGACCCCGCAGACACGGTCATGTAGCGGGCCTGACATCAGAATGTCAAAGGGCTACTCTGCCATATGTTTGTCGGCGGGTCACGACTAGCATTCACGTATGTCAACGTGCTGCCAACCAGCCTGCTGCCGCGAATGTTGTGGAGCGCGCGCTGCTCTTGGTACTCGCGCGATCGAGCCGCTTGCAGTCGGTAAAGGCGATCACAATCTCACGCAAGCACAAAAGCATGCAGTGCACCGGCGACCAGTATGATTGTAGACACCGTTGACAAGAGCAATGGTACCAATTCAGATTGGTGCCGCTACCTGGCAAGGGCTGATCTGTCCTGCTAGCATCGGCTACACTCTGTGACCAGAGCAACGACGGTAGACATGCTCTCAGTGCAGCATCTGCACCTCGTCTCTCGGTGCAATGAGAACCCATCTCTGGATCTCGCGACTTCGCCACTGGATTGAGCGCCGAGGGCCGTGTACTTGATGCGCTGCACGAGTAAGTGTGTGAACGTCCAGGCTGAGACTGACCGGTGGCGGACGCGCGTCAGGCGTGCCTGTGTCTGCTTTTCAGCGAGTACCATTGCCGCTGCATGAAGGCTACTGGCACAGGGTTATCAGTGCGATGTTAGCACCACCGGCAAGGCGGCATTCCCGGCTGAATTGGTAGCTGCAACTTGCGAGGCCATGATGGAGCACACAGAGTGGCATGCCGCTGTCGGCCCCCTGTGCGTGCTTCAAAGTTGACAGCGGGGCTCCGCTATGAGACTGCCTGGGCAGCAGATCTGTCACTGGGTAACCACCCCTATTCAGCAGTCTCATCACGGCTTTTCAGCACCGTCGTAAATCTAGGCAACCCAGACTGGGCTGTCTGTTGCTCGCGCATGGAGCCACCGGCTGACCATTGCACCGTCGCTGTGATGAGACAGGATGACGCGGTTAATCCCTCAGAGCCCGTGTAATACATCTTGTCGCAGGTCACGAGTTGCGGACTGACGGCATAGACGGGCTGTCGCTGGTGGCTCGCGGCTTCAATGGTGTTCCGCGGGCTGACGTCTGCGCAGGTCCAGCTCGGGTCGGGGCGGGGAACCGGCGTTGGAATGGGGTGGTGCTCTTCTTCACTGGCGAGTTCGCATGTGTGTAAGCTCCCAGACTTCCACCATCGCCAGTCATTGCTGTAGACACACCCGTGGCGCCAGGTGTGCGGAAGGTTGATTTCCTGAGACTACTGTTGGAGCCATTAATCGCGGGTGGGCGGCTAGGTGTGAATGGGTCTCCTCGGAATGGCGTGGTCGTAGTCGATCTGGGGCGCGGGGTAGCTTTTCGCAATGGTGTTGTGATGGCAGCAGGCCGGGGCACCTGCCAGTCATTGGCCGCTAGCACACCCTCTGGGTCAACATGGCGGACGTAGTCAGGGTTGGGATTGACTCTAAATTTCTGGCGTCTAATGAAGTCCGGCGTGAACACTTCGACCGTATTGTGCC
>JAGYHY010000377.1:0-10093 GCA_024244165.1 Ascosphaera acerosa | reverse complement strand
AACCGGCCGGCCCAGCGTGACTCACCTCCGCGCGATTGCAGCCCATTCGTGCAATTGCAGTTTGCATGGGACTCAGGTAGAAGTCGACGGACGCCTCTGACAGGGTGCGGGTGCGAGTGCAGGTGTGCGTGCGGGCTCAGATTGACGCGTCACTACAGAGGACATCTGCCTGCATCCTGGCTGCGATGCTTGACTTGACGGGTGCAGCGCCTCCTCACCTGGCCAGGCTGGTCTCGCCTGTCGCGCGCGATACCGCACAGCACGGCACGGCACGACATGGCGCGCCCTCCTTTCCCTCCTCGTTAAGGGTGCCAGAACCACTCAGGGATGGCAGGACGCGGCACCTACAGCAGCGAGGGGCGGGGCTCCCGGATCAGTGGTCTCGGCCCGCCCGCCGCCCGTTGAAGAAGCAAGAAGGGCGAACCGGCCAGCCAATCTACCAGCCTATGAACCACCCTGCCATCCCTCACCCTGGCACCCCGAACGGAGCCATCGTTCCCCGAGCCCTGTCTGTCCGCCTCGTGTCAACCCTGCCCAGGCCCTGTCAATAGTCGGCCGTCTCCGCTGAGACCTATCGTCTTGTGGTCTATACTTATCGAGCCCCGGGATGGGGGGTTGGACAGAGCTCACGCGACGGCGGCTAGGTGCGAAAGCACATTCCTTAGCCCTTGATTGCCAAGGTTGAGCTGTGCTCACCTAGAGGGGAATGATGGCTGACGCCTCCGTCTCAATTGCCAGGACAGTGAGGGCGGGCAGGGACGAGGCGGGAGTGGCCCGTCCGTCTTGACTGTAGTGCCCGTCTCCCGGTATTGAAGTCAAGCAACCAGGATTGTCCCTCACACAAGCCACTGCGGGCCGACAAACCTGAGGGGCGCCTACACACTGCACTCGTATCGCCTTGCCAATCTGAACTCCCAGCGAGCGATTCCAGGGCAGCGAAGGGTGGCTTGGCTGCACGGGTCCTCGCGTCTCCCGATGGTCCCCTCGCCCCCTCCACCCTCTGGATCCGCTGTAAGGTATGACAGCCGGCAATGGCGTCTGCAAGGGCACCTTGGTCCAAGCATAACGTGCCCCTGCTTCGCGCCGGATCCTCAGATCCACACGCGACTCACCTCAGTTTGCCCTCCCTTCGCTCCCTCTCTTCGTTCCTTTCTCCCCTCAATCCTCCGGTATCGACATGAGCGGCTGCTGCAAGGCTCACTTGCTTTTGTCGCTGGATGCAAGTGAGTGCTGCTGACGACGATTCTCGCGAACCCTAAGCTCGGCTACACCTCTTTACCGGCGCACCATAGTCAATGCTCTATATGAGGAGTGTCCGCTCCGTCGAATCGGAGACGTCCATTTTGCGTCTTGGGCGGAACTGACTGGGACGATGGCAGTCAGCTATCACAGCTGTCAAGTCAGCTACCCTTGTCGTCGTTGAAAACCGCACTCGCGGATGTATATATCCTGGGCATCAGCGACATCAGCGCCAATAAGTCAGGGTGCAGCGACCAGACAGATCTCCAGCAAGCGAACGAAGACCACTGGATCAGGAGACTGAGATAACTGGGATAGCCATCTCAGCGCGGCAAAGCAGCTCACCACAACGACCATCATCATGTCATTCCCGGGTATCACCCAGATCAGGCACATCCGCTTCGGCGACGGCGGCCAGGAGCATGGGATCGCCATCCTCCCGTCGGGTCCCTGCTGGGCAGCAACATGGACGGGCGACCGCTGGGCGTTCAAGAAAGGCGGCAAGATGCCAGCGGACTGGAACGTCGTCTCCGAAGGCAGAGTCTCGCGTCCGGAGCACCTGCCGCAGATCGAGGCTTGGATCGAGGCGTTGGAATTGTCCACCCCGACTTCACCGTACAGCCACCGGCCCATCAACGCGGAGGTCTTTGTCGCAGACAGCATGACCTATCTGCGAGAGAATTCGCTGGTCGCGAGTCCCATGACCTTGACATAGGGTCTGAAAGTACGGCCTTGCTGCCTGCAAGCAGGGTCCAGCCTTTCTCAATACTTTCGGCTCTTACACAAAGTTCTTGCACCCGAGGTCGTACCTCGCAATGTGCATCACCACCACCACCACCACGACACCATGCTTAGCCAATGTCTTCAGCTTCTGAGCCAGTGGGCAGCCACTCGCTCGCTGCAATTGTGACCACGTTGCATCACTTGCGTGCACCCGCTGCTGCCTGCTGGCACTCCAACTCGGATCAACGCCACTGCTCAACTTCTCTTCTCCTGTGCAATGCAACTGGCCTTCCTTGCTTCCTGAGGCGCCTCATGTCCTGCTTTACGATGTATGCTTCGAAGCTTATGCTGCAAATCTCAAGCCGCTGCCATCCACGACCCACTCGTGTCATCTGCATACTTGGCATACCCCTTGCATACGACCTTACTACTGTACCGTGATCCGCGCCGCGCCTCCACCAGCAGCACGGCCTGCTGCAGGAGGGTCGCAGCTTACGCGCTGACTGCTACAGAGTTTCAATGCCGTAGAACACAAGACCATTCGGCGTGTACCGTCAGTGGTGGCACGCGCCGACTTCAACGACGGGATGGGACGCCGCAGCCACGGAGCGCTACGGTGCGAAGGCGTCGCCGAGCCTTTGGCAAAGTAGGCTGCCACAAGCTGTTGTGGCGCCCCCAGCGGTGCCGCCACGGACGCTTGGCATGGTCACGCGCGACACTAGAAAGACCTTCAACGGCTATTGATTGGCATATGAGTCTCCAGATTATGTACGAATAGGAGGCAGGCAGCGCAAGGGACCGGGCACGCGTGAGATTCAGGCTTGCCTTTACACTGCCGAAAACCGAGATGTCATAACCAATGGCACTGCGGCGGCTTCACTGAGCTTTTGATGGGGTTGGCAAGTGGTTGAGTTGTGTACAGGAGGTCGCCCTCACGGAGCCCTGTCACTCCTTCGCCTGCGTGAGTAAGGACTATTGTCGTTGGTCGGGTCCCTGAATGGCAGCTCCTCCGGCATGCTGAGTCGCAGGACGCCAGTCCGTTTCAGGATGCCGAACAAGGCGATGCGGATCTCTGCAGGAAAGTCTCGGCCTAGCAGACCAACCGCAAGTGGGTAGAACGTCTCAATGTGCTTTTCGAACGTCTCGGTAGGTAGCCCGGTGAAACCTTCCAGTACGTCAACAACCACTGGTCGCCAGGCAGCAATGTTGCGCTGTTGCGTCTCGTCGTCCAGCGATATGAAGCCGCGGAGAATATCTGCGCAGAGGGGCACCAGTGCAGCCTCCGTCTCGGCACGGCTGGCCTTTCTCTCCTCGTTCTCGTCCTCGTACATTCTGAATAGGATCGTGACGTATGTTGCTGCACTGCCGCTCTCCTGTTTCAGCAGGTTCGGCGGTTGCTTCATAAAGCCTTGTCGCCACAGCCGTATTCTCAACTCTTTGGCTTCGTTGAACCGTTTCGCAAATTGGTAGCTCTTTTTCAGCAACGCCATGAGCCGGAGCAGCTCGTTGCTCGGGATGAGCTCAAAGACGCTAGCATTGCTGAAGAGCTCGTTGACGGTTTCAATCATGAGCAGTTGCAACACGCAGTTCGTGATGATTCGATTGAACACCTGGCGGCGCGCCACGGTCATCTGAGACGGCGGTTGCGGTCCGGAGACAGTGTCAGGATTATCCTGGTTTCGACTGCGGCTGGCCTGCTCCGGCTCACTTTCAGTGGGCCGACTCGTGCCATTACCCTTGGCGGCCCGGTCGCGATCAGCAAGCTCAGGCTGCGCCGACGCAATGGTGCTGGCGCTGGCTCGCCGCTCCTCTGGGCCTGCTGATACTGCCGTGAAGAGATCGTACGCAGTGGTCTTCTCGAAGAGCTCGACAAATGCCCCCACAATTTTATGCCAATCCTCAGCGTCGAACTTTGCCACACTCTCGAGTATGAGCTGCTGCAAGCAATTGCTGCCGATCCTGGCTATCGTATCGTTCTCCTGACATATGCAAAGCGTAAGCAGTTCAAGAAAGCGATCCAGCATGTACTTCAACGCCTCGAAGTAATGCGTGAAAAGTGAGATCATGTTTCTGAGCGCCTGTATCATTGTTGTGGAAAGCCACACAGACAACTCTTCGTGGTTTGGTACCTTAGACATCTCCGACTTCGACTGTAGGACGACGAAGATTGGATAAAGCAATTGCCTCCACAGCACGTCCCAGAACATCTGGGGAAAGTCGCCCCCATGAGTGATCAATATCTCAAAGAGATAGCTGAGGGCACGCGATCGGACTTCCAGGTCGTCGCCGGTCATGAGTACATCCTGGAATGCAACGAGCAACGGATACCAGAATTGCTCTTCTGGTGATTGGCCACCCTGAACGGTCAAGCTTGACCGTTTGGCTTCCGGCTGCGAGAGGTCGCCGTCCTTCGGCTTGTATAGCGGGCATTCTGGTGTCTTCAGCAGCTTAGGGGCTGTGGCCTTCAGAGTCTCAATGGCTTGCAAGGACCTCTTCTGGAATTTCAAATTCTTTGAAAACTCCGTCAGACAGACCACAAGATCCGTGAAGGCTCCTTGAGTGATGATCGTGGAGAAGCGGGTCTTATAGATCGACGCAACATGCTCAAAGGCCATATTGACGACAGCTTCGTAAGGCTCGCGCGCCGCAACGGTGAAGACACCAAACATGGTCTTCCATCCTGAACGGATGTTGTCACCGCGTGCCTGGATCATCTGGCTCAAACACCGCAGGACCATGTCCTTGACGGATACAGCATTCGTATTGGCGATGACATGTTCGAAAGGCTTGAGGAAGTCTTTTTGGAACCTGAAGCCGGGCAACTCCCCGATCTCCATGAATCGCATGGACAGCTGTCGTAAAGAGTCCAGGGCAAAGAAGACAACGTGCGTGTTGGTATGACAGCCCACCTGGTTGAAATGCTGGCCAAGAACTTCCCAAATGCGTGCCCACTCAATCCTGACCCTGGTCATATTGTAGTACGAGATCTCAACAACCTTCTGCAATGAGTACGTTCGTGGCGACTCGCTGTTGCCAGATGACTGGATCTCCTGCCAACTCACGAGGCTGAGGGCTCGCACAAAATCGACAATTGCCTCACTGGAGAGATTGGCGGTATTCGTGAAAATGCGATCGACTAGCTTGATCATGGTAGCTGATCGGCTTTCCAGGGCGACATCGGTGCGGAACGTGATCCCATTTGTCGTCTTAGTGCGGGTTTTGTGAACGCTTTTCCTAGCCTTCAGGTCGCTGGTGCTCCGGGCCAGGGATGGATCAGGAATGGCGCCTTCGTCGATGCCCTCAGTCAGCAGCTGAAACCGGTCGAGCTGGCTGATGCAGGTCAGAATCTCCCTCCATGACGACTTCAGATAGTTGCCCTCTACGATGGCCACTTCGAGTAAGATCTTCAGAGCCTCGACGTTCTTCTCAACCATCTCCCGGAAGTTGTTGAGATTGGTGAACTTGGACAATGCCGAGACGAAGGCTTCTCTGGGCGTCTCGAGGTCGAAGATGCAAGAGATGTGTACTGCAAGCCTCAAACCCTGCATGGCCAGAGTGATGGTGCCCTTGCTCTGTGTCTCCTGGATCGGCGCCGACAAGCCCGAGAGGAAAGACATCCAGGTGACATTGAGCATGGAGCCGACATGCCGCCCAGACGTTGCCGGAATGAATTTGGAGAAGGGCGAGTCCTTGATGGGAAACCGTCGTTGGGCCCGGATGAGGCTGCGATACAGTTGCTCGGTCTTGTGGGAGATCTCCTCAGACGCTTGAGAATACTGCTCCATCACGGTGTCCCTGCCCACGCTGGCGAGAGCCTGCCCAGCACGACTGGCGAGTGTTGGAGGAGGATTAATGGCAATGCCAAGGTTGGCAGCTGCGTCTCGCTCGGTTTGCAGCACAATCTCATTCTGCTGAATGTCGTCATATATGGCGCCAAGATACTCAGGGGGCAAGTCGGAGTTGTCGTTGATACCACGATTGTTGCTAAGAAAGTCTTCCTTGCTCATGCGGCGTCCCTTGAATTTGACACTGTGCAGGTCCGTGTTCAGCAGAATCACGGAGTACGCCAAGACGTACGGCGCGTCCGCGGACTTGAAAGAGCCCGGGTTGTTGGTGAGATAACGCTCAGCAAACTTCAGCATGAACCGGTCAATCTTCTGCGACTCGCCCGGTAACCGGAAGCTCTGCAGGAAGTACCTCAGCGCATCGACGAATGGCCGCTTAGCGAAGTTCATGTGGTCAACGAAGGCGTGCATGATGGCGATGTACTCGGGATCGCCCTCGCCAAGGAACTCTCCCAGAGCAGCCTTGTCAAGCTGGTCGGTGCGGAGCAAGAATAAGGCAATGTCTGACGGCGACTCGGACCGTATGAACCCTTCCCGCAGCAGCAGCTTGAGGCCCCGCTTGGGCTTAAAGTTGAAGGTGCGGATAGCGTTGGACAGGGCAATCTTCCGCTGCTTGACTTTCTCAATCTCGTTCGGGTCGTCTTCTACCTGAGGCGTCGCGATGCCCAGAGAGTCAACAGACATGCTGGTCCGTGACGCTGGCTCAAGGCGCGGCGAGCTGATGACTGGAAGGCTGCTGGTGTCAAGCGAGTCCCGGGGAAACTCGTACGAGGCCCTTGACTTCTCCGATGGCGACGGGCCTTTCTCGGATTGCCGGTCCATAGCTGCCCACGCGTCCAGCGACTTGAGGATGTCGGTCAGGCACTCTAAAGCGCGTTGCTTCAGGACGTACTCTGCAGGTACAGGTACGTTGTTTAGGGTGATCGTAGGGGACGAGAGCTGAGCGGCCGCAGCGGATCCAGGCATTCGGGCGGTGGTCAGAGACGGAGGTAGGCATGTCTTCCTGGTGAGCAGGCTTCCCACAGCAGTACCGCCGGGGCCTGCGGTCAGGCGCTTGGCGTGTTCCTCCTCGTACGCGGCCTCTTGTGCTGGTGTGACCGCAACGGGCATGCTAGACAGCTTGGAGAGATGCTCGATGAGTGACTGGAACATGTTCTCCAGCGCTGTGCGATCACAGTCGTAGTTCAGATAGATCTCGACGAGAGCCCGAGGGTCAAGGGCAAGGCGGCCGAGGATGTCCATGAACCCTTGCTTCTGGAATATGGGCGACGTGCGCTTGTCCAGGATCGCGATGTAGACTTCCTTCAGAAACACCTCGACTTCCTTCTTCAGCAGGACTCGCATGTGCTTGAGCATCAGCCAGAAAATCTCACAGCAAACCTCGTACACCCGCGGGACGGCACTGGCGCCGTTGCGGCTCAAACTGAGACACAGGTGCGGCTTGATGGCCTGCAACAGCGTGATGCCCTCGTCGGTACTGCTCTTGCCAGCCGGACCAGTCGCCTGAGGGCTTCTCCTCTCGACCCCACTCCTGATGATGGCCAATGGCGACATGAAGACCGAGATGTACTGCGTCAGCAGCTGCTGCAACAGGTGCAAACTCAGCAGCTTCGTGCGCATGTTCTGGCTGCGCAGGTCCTGTTGCTGGTCGTGACTGAGGACTTTGTGCGAGAGCTTGCACATTGCTCTGACGACGAGGAAGGCATCCTTGACGTAGATCTCGTCAAGCTCGTCGTCCAGCGCGCGCTGCTCGTCGGCAGCAGAGCCGGTCGTCGCGGAGGAGGCGCCCGACCGCGGTAGCGACGGCCGGAGGTGAGTGCTCATCAGCAGCGACCGTGATCGCTGCGTCCGCGTCCGCGTCACCATCGTGGGGGTGTTGTCTGAGATGCCCGCGTCAGGGGTCTGGCTGGTCTCAAACGATTGGAGCGTCAGCTTCTCCACCGGCTGGTGCGACTCTGTCATGGTGTCTGAGGCAGCAGTGCTCATCTGTGACGAGGCGTCGAGCTCGTCCTTCCGGCCGTCGTTGTCGTGGCCGGGTCCAGTCTCCATCTCATTACGCAGATCAGCGTCTGCGTGCGCTTCCTGCTCCTTCATCTTCGCCTCTTTCAGGTCGATGCGTCCCTTCACACGGTCCAGCACGGTGCCGACCATCTGCGTCAGACTGCCCTGCGCAATCTGCTGGTTCTGGCTATCGCGCGAGTAGATGAAGATGTTGTAGATCTGCCTGACGGCCTTCAGCAAGCCAGCACCATGCACAACGATCCTGTCGTTCAGCACAGCTGCAAGGAGCGACTTGATGATCTGCTGCTGTATCTCGGGGGGTGTTGTCTCGTTCTCAAAGCAGTCGCATATCGTCTCGATGGCGCGCTCGATCAACGGCAGAGACTCTTGCGACTCGCTCTGCCGATCCTGCGCAGTAGCCTGCGCTTGCGAAGCAGGTGACGACGCATCGTGAGGCTTGGGCGGGTCACGTTCGGCCACTGATGGTGACCCAATCTCGGCAGCCTGCTGCGTTTGTCCTTGCTCTTGCTCCTGTTCCTGCTCCTGCTGCTGTTCCTGCTGCTGCTGCTGCTGCTGCTGTCGGTTCCGCTCCCTCTCTTGGTCCTCTGCCAAGGAGACTGACGGGAACGCGAAGTAGCTATACGTGATCAAGGTCCCTATGCAGTCCAGCGCCGCGACCTGGACGGCGACATTGCTCGTCTTGGTCGCGAGGTGCAACGGCCTGAAGATGACCTCCGGGTCGATCGGGGTGGTCTCACTGGCGTCGCGGATGTTGGAGCGCGCGTCCTCGACGGCCTGCTGCAGTTCCGGACTGCGGCGACAGTCGCGCGACTCGGCGATCGTGTCGAGGGCTGTGACTATGAAGACGGCGGACGTGAGGGGGTTCGAGACGGTTGAGCGCGAGTGCGACCGGGCGTGTGCGGGACTAGACCGAGGTTGAGGCTGGGGCTGAGGCTGGGACTGAGACTGGTTCTGGCTGGCTGGCTGGCGGGTGGTGGAGATGGCGGAGGCTGCTGTGGAAGAGGCCACGGAGGACTGGCGCGTGCGCTGCCGCTCCAGGAGTGGCGCGGGCTGCGGGTCGGTCGAAACGGAAACGGCGGCGGGGCTCTCCTCGACATCTGCTGCGACTGCCACGGAGGGAATGTCTAAGGGAGGAGGTGGAGGAGGTGGATCTGCCTCTGGCGACTGCAGCAGTGTCGCTGGCGTCGGATCTGCGGTGCTGGCTTGGGCGACGGGGCGCGTCACTTCCTCTGTTCCGGCGCTGTCGTCATCACCATCATGTGTGTCTTCCTCACTCAGCCCTGGCGCGTCGGGTTGCCCGGTGGTGGTAGTGGCAGCATCGGGCAGATCGATGTCCTCGAAGGTGATGCCAAGTCCGGACAAGACCGTGCTCTTCACACCCGTTGCTGTGCTATGTGGCGGTGGTGCGGCGTCTGCTTCGTGGCCCTCATCCTCATCCTCATCCTCATCCTCATCCTCCTCTTCCCCTTCCTTGACTTCCGGCCCTGCTGAGGTGGTACTCAGAGTCGCACTCATATCAGTGCCTTTGAGGCTTGATGGCGACTGCGAGGACGCAGCCGAAGCTGCGGCGTCGTGATGTTCCTCCGCGACTCGCTGAGGAACATCATTGCTGGGTGATGTGATGTCCGCCATCTGACCCGAGCTGCAGCCGCGGTAGTCGAATGAGAGCGACGCGACGACGAGCTGAGCGGCTGCTCTGCTAGTCTCATTCCAATGCCGTCACCAAGACCGGCGAGCCTCAAGGTCGACGACGACCAGCGAATGACAATTGGCAGATCGCGTGCGCGAGGGGTGGTGTGTGTCGTCACGGCACTGCGAGTGGCGGGCGTCACCTGACAGGGCAATCGCTCGCTATGACTCGTCGTCTCCCGACGGGAGACAGCAGTGCGGATCGAGGCGGTCCTGAGCTGTGCAGTCCACTCCGACGACGAGTTGCGAGCTCGACTGGCGACGACGGCGCGCGCGCGGGTAGCTCCTTGCTGCATGCGCCAGGCAGGCACGGCAGGCTGTAGCGGGACGAGGGCGAATGCGACTGGCAGACGCAGCGCACGGCGAGGACGCGGGAGACGGAGCTGAGCTGCCATTCAAGACGGCCGTCGGTGGCTGTCCGCCCAGCTCTAGTAGGCGTAGGCGATGATAATGGACGTCGTCGTCGTCGTCGTCGTCGTCGTCGTCGTCGTGGTCTGTCTGGCCTGGTCGAGGCGATTACGTCGTCGTCGACGCCGCGGAGCCAAGGGCGGGCGGAGAGTGAGTGAGAGAGAGAG
>JAGYHY010000376.1:0-10100 GCA_024244165.1 Ascosphaera acerosa | reverse complement strand
ATGTTATGTACCCGTAGCCTTCTGCTGCGGCATGCGCATGCTGCTTTGCTCAGATTCTGATTGCGTTCTGAAGGCCTCTTCTGCATGGACGTCGACGTGCAGAGTCGCAGCGCAATGACGACACTTATTATTACTGCCGCAGCGGTCCAGCAGATGAATGTGATGGTGCTCTGGGTGCACCATCACCACCATGGCATGACACGATGGGACTTCGGTATTCGCACGGCATCACAGCGCGATGCAATGGCCACATGACATTATCGCATCGCTGACGATCACGGCGAAGGGACAATCAAGTTGTGATAGTTGCACCCGCTGCCGGAGCACGAATGACGGTCCCATAACGTGCCTACAGACATGGCAGCAGCGCCCTTCCCTGCTGTGATCCGCGCCACATCAAGCCATGTCGTTCCCATATCTGCGGGGGCTCGTCGCCTCCGAGGTCGCCTTCCTGTGTGAAATGGAGTTGGTGACCATCATCCCGCGCCAGCGACTGGGCAAGCTGGAACTGCTTGGGGTGAGCATTTCGAGGTGCAGCCACACACAGTTCTGGGGCAGCATGCTCTAACGCACGCGAAAAGGGCATCACGCCGTCACTCTACCCGTCACGACGGGCACAGGTCCCGCTCTGGCTTGCACTGCTGCTCAAACGCCAGAAACGAGCAAGAATCGTCCCGCCCGCGTGGCTCAATGCCGACAATCTCTCCCTGATCCTTGAGTTCGAAACGGACGCCGCCCGCGATACCTTCACGCCACCGCTGCCTCTATCCACAACCGCCAAGGGCAGTAAGGGCGACGCCACCGCCAGCGAGCCAGAGCTGAAGTTCACGCTGGACGGCGACAAGTACTACGCCTCCCCGCCGTTCGTCCTGCAGAACGATGCGCGCGACGAGCTGGACGGCTCCCGCGATTCGGACGCCGCAGTCGATGTCGCGCGACTGCCGTACCATTGGTTGGAGCTGGGGACAATGCTGCTCGACGCAGCAAGCGACGATATCGCCGCGGCGGACCAAGTGCGCGTGCTAATGAAGGAGCTTCGCGAAGCACGGATGGAAAAAATGCGCGGGAAAGTGACCTCGCTGGACGCCACGAGTGGGAGTGGTGGCGCGGAGGGTCTCGCGCTGACGGGCGCGGGCGCGATGGAGATCGCCGAAACCAGACTGTTCATGTCAGAAACTGCTGAGGTGTTGAGGTATGCCTTCTATCCCTGCCATATACATCGGAACTCGCGAACTGACGGCTTCGTGCGCCACAAGACAACTCGGAACGTCTAAAGAAGAGACCTGGAAGGAGAGGATACGTGACGAAGGCTCCGTCGGTGGCGAGAGCAGCAGCGACGATGAGATGCAATTCTCACGGGCTTGACAACTCGCTAGCTGTTCGCGCACAGCGCACCGGGTCACCAAGCTTGAAGGCCCTAGCGCATGCAACGTCAGCGACACAACTTTGAGGTTGCTGTGTCTTTGATTGTGCCTGCACCTACGACACCAAGCACGATGCGATTTGACCACGCATGGTCAGCTGGTTGAGGGATTACTGAAAGCAAGCACGCGCGGACAGATGGGGCATGACGACCGGAAGGTCTCCGCGCGTCGCGAAGTTGGTCGTGGCACTTGCAACCTGTTGTGATGTGACTCCAGCTGAGCGATGCTAGGTCGCAGACTCGCAATGGCAGTATCCGAGCCGCTGTGGTGACTGGGGAACAACATATCTAACCGAGTCTTAAGCGGACGACGTCAAGCTGCATCTCCACTAAGGGCAGAGAGAGGCAAGCTGTCACGACTGGAACCATGAAGACAACCAGGACAGGCTGCCCAGTCAGGATGAGACCAAGTGATTGGGGTTAGCTTGCTAACGACTCACATGTCTTGACGCACTATACGTTTGCACAGCAATGCCTGCGCAGCACTTACGCCGACGGCGTGACCATTGTTGCCAAAGCGGCGTTGGCGAAGGCACATGCCGCAGCAGCCAGCTTCACCTAGCGTGATGTAGCCATGCATCAAGGAGGAGCAACCTCAGACGATGACGGCAACGACGATGACAACGACGATAGAGGTGTCATGGGCATAGCAAGGTCACTGCGGGGCGGCTTGACAAGTGCATGCTGAATGTTGTCAGAGTGGTCAGAGCACTGTTGTCCATAATGTCGGAACGATGCCTGCCACGATAGCTTGATTGATCTTGCTGCATGCCCAACAGAGGCTGAGAACCGTTTCTCGGGTTTGTAGCAGCCGAACGAGACGGCCTCGACGGCCAGCACATGTTACTATTAAGCATATAAATCGGCATACAATAACCACTTTCCAGTACAGTACATCAGTCTAGATCTTCAGGCTCTCCAGCGCACGGATATACTCCTCAAGCCGTGCGACCTCAACCTCCGCGTCGCGCAGCTTCTTCTCCTCCATCTCACGCACGGCAGGCTTCACCTTGTCGGCCCATCCGTCAGCGCCAACAATCCCACGCTGCTTCTTCAGCGTCTCCTGTGCCTTCTCGAGTCCTGCCTTGGCCTTGGACTGCTGCTCGAGGCGCACGTCGTCGGGGACCTGGAGGTAGACGGCGGCATGGGCGTTGACGACCGCGACGACGCAGCCGGCAGGCGGGGCGGTGGTCTCCGGGCTCAGCACCTCGACGGCGCCGAGGTGCTTGCCGCCGAGGGACTTGATGGCGTGGACCTCGTCGCGGATGGTGGCGAAGCTAGTGGCGTCGTAAGTTTGGATCTTGACGTCGGCCTTGTCCTTGATCTCGTACTCGGCCAGGACACTGCGGATCGTCTTGGAGGTGGCGAGGATGAGCTCGTAGGCGGTCTCGGCGGCTGGGTCGTCGAACTCGGCGCGGTACTCCGGGTATGCGGCCTTCATGATGGAGATGGTCGCGTCGCCTGGCCGGCGAGGCAGGCGCTGCCACAGCTCCTCGGTGATGAAGGGCATGATCGGGTGGATGAGCGTCAGCGCACCCTCGAGCGCAGTGTATAGCGTCTGGCGGGCGGAGTGCTGCGCGGCGCGGTCGACGTCGGGCGCAAGCAGGATCTTGGAGTTCTCGATGAAGACATCGCACAGCTGGCCGTACCAGTACTGGTAGAGGGTGGACGCGGCGACGGAGAAGTCGCGGCTCTCAAGAGACTGATTGGCAATGCGGGCCGCCTCATTGAACTTGTGCAGGATCCAGCGCTCGGAGAGCGACTCCTTGCCCGTCTTGGCGGGGCGGGCGAGCGGCGTGAACTCCTTGTCGTCTGCCAGCTTGCCCAGCACGAACTTGGTGGCCTGGTAGATCTTGTTGCAGAAGCGGCGGTAGCCGTAGATGACCTGAATGTCGAAGGCGATATCGCCGCCTCCCGTGGTGTACTGGACCAGAGCAAAGCGCAGGGCGTCGGAGCCACACTCAGGGATGCCTTTGGGGAAGGCCTTCTTCTGGTAACGCGTGGCGTTGGCGACCTCCTTCTCGGCCAGGTTACCCGTGAGCAGCTTGGCGTGCAGATCCTGCAGCTTGATGCCGTCCATCACGTCGAGCGGGTCGATGACGTTGCCGAGCGACTTGGACATCTTGCGGCCGTCGGAGTCGCGGATGAGCGAGTGGCAGTAGACCTCGCGGAAGGGGATCTGGCCGGTCATCTTGATGCCGAGCATGACCATGCGTGCGACCCAGAAGAAGAGGATGTCCCAGCCGGTCTCGAGCACGGAGGTGGGGTAGAGCGTCTCGAAGTCGTGGGTCTTGTTTGGCCAGCCGAGCGTGCTGAAGGGCCACAGGCCGGACGAGAACCAGGTGTCGAGGACGTCCGGGTCGCGCTCGAGGCTGAACTTCTTGCCGGGGAACTTGGCCTCGGCCTTGGCGCGGGCCTCCTCCTCGGTGCGGCCCGTCACCCACAGGCTGTCGTCGGCCTCGTCGCCGCGCGGCTCGCCGTCGAAGCAGACGAAGTAGGCGGGGGCCTGGTGGCCCCACCACAGCTGGCGCGACAGGCACCAGTCGTTGATGTTGTTCATCCAGCGGTGGTAGCTCTTCTCCGCGGACTCCGGGCGGATGACGATGTCGCCGCGCTCGACGGCCTCGAGGGCAGGCTTGGCCAGCTCGGCCATGCGCATCCACCACTGCGGCTTGAGGATGGGCTCGATGACGTCGCCGGACTTGGCGCACACGGGCACCTTCATGGGGTTGTTCTCCCACTTGACGTACAGGCCCTTCTCCTTGAGGGCCTCGATGACCTTGTAGCGGGCGTCGAAGCGCTTCATGCCGGCGAAGGGACCCGCGTTGTCGTTGAAGGTGCCGTCGTCGCGCATGATGGAGATGGTCTCGAGGTTGTTGGCCTTGCCGCGGTTGAAGTCGTTGAAGTCATGCGCCGGGGTGATCTTGACGGCGCCCGTGCCGAACTCCGGATCGACGTCCTCGCTGGCGAAGATGGGCAGCAGGCGGTCGACGAAGGGGTGGCGCGCGAACTTGCCGATGTACTTCTTGTAGCGCTCGTCGGAGGGGTGGACTGCGATGCCCGTGTCGCCCAGCATGGTCTCGGGACGGGTGGTGGCGACCTGGATGGTCTCCTTGCCGTCGGTGCCGTCGATCGGGTAGAGGAAGTGGGTGAGCACGCCGAACTCGACCTTGCGGGTGTAGCCGGGCACGTCGAGGAGGGTGCGGCCCTCGACCTCCTTGTTGTCGACCTCCAGATTGGACAGGGAGGTGTTGAGGGCGACGCACCAGTTGACGAGGCGGTTGGCGCGGTAGATGGTGCCCTCCTCGTGGAGGCGGACGAAGGTCTCTGCGACGGCGGCGCTGAGGTTCTCGTCCATGGTGAACGCCTCCCTGCTCCAGTCGAAGGAGCCGCCGAGGCGCTTGAGCGCGGTCTGGATGTTGTCATGGTAGTAGTGGGTCCAGTCCCAGATCATCTTGGTGAGCGCGGGGCGGCCGACGTCGTGGCGGGTCTTCTTCTCGTTCTTGTAGAGGATCTTCTCGACGACGCTCTGCGTCGAGATGCCCGCGTGGTCCATCCCGGGCAGCCACAGCACCGTCTTGCCCTTCATGCGCTGCCAGCGGATCATCGTGTCCTGCAGCGCGTTCGTCAGCGCGTGGCCCATGTGCAGCGACCCCGTCACGTTCGGCGGCGGGATGGGGATCACGAAGCTGCCGGCTTCCTTGACCTGCCCGTCCGGGCCGAACTCGGGCTTAAACAGCCCGTGCTGCTCCCACCAGTCGTAGCGGCCCGCCTCGATCTTCTTGGGGTCGTACGCGTCGGTCGCCTTCTCCTTCTCGACCTTGGGCTTCTTCTCGGCCTTGCTGGCGGCCGCCGGGGCGGCGGTGGCCGCCGCGGCCTTCTTGGCGGCCTTCTCTGCGAACTTGCGCAGCTTCTCGGCCTTCTTCCTCTCCTTCTCCACTACACGTCGGAGTCGGGGTTAGTGCGGGACGATGGTGGGAGTCGGGGGGTATCCCGAGATGCACGTACACTCCTTCTCGGTCTTCACCTTGCCACCGGCAGGCGCGGCGGCCGGAGCAGCAGCAGCAGCATCCTGAGCTGCCTCAGCGGCGGGCGCAGGCGTGGCAGCGGGGGTAGTAGTGGCAGCAGCAGCAGCGTCTGTCACGGCGACTGTTAGTCCGGGCTGAGCACGAACGTGGCAGGTAGCATGGGCAGCCTGAACTCCGCGACGGCATACCTTGCTGCTGCTGCGGCAGGTCGGAAGCCATCGTGCGAGCAGGTGAAGGGCGCGATCCAAATGCTGGTCCCAGTCTCAATCTCTGTCCTAGTCTTTGTCGCAACGGCGGCAACGCGGGTACCGTGACGAGGCCTCGACGCACGCTGCGCGTGAGAAGCTTGGTGGTGAGTATCTTGCTAGATATTGCGGAGAAGAGGAGGTGATGGTGGTGGTGGTGGTGCATGCAGAATCGACGTCTGGATGGCCGTAGCCGTGGCCGTCAAAGACAGTCCGGCCAGCCTCGTCCAGTCTAACTCTGCTACCGTGTCGAGCGACGTAGACGTACTGTACCTGATATCAGAAGGGCCCCCGCAAGGAGAGGAGATAGCTGTCAGCAGCTGCAAGCCACAGTGTCACCGGAGGCGCACTCTCGAATGACTCCCACCGCGAGCTGCGCAGCGCGAGATCAGCAAGAGCAGAGCAGGGGATATGGAGGACGTACAGTACCCAGCTGGCGGGCTTGGACAAGCCTGGTCAATCCCAGCCGTGATCCCAGCCGTGCGGTGCCCATGGGCGGTGCTGCTGTCCCGCATGCATTTCCCTCCTCGCGCTGTCGCGGTCCTGAGTCACAGCGACAATTCTGTCATAATAATTCTGCTGTTCCGTCGCTGCCTTACTGCCCTTTCCGCTCTGCCGTGACGCCACGCTGACGTCATCCCTTTCCCCCGCCTCGAAACAAGCGACAGACAGCGACAGACGGCAGCAGACAGCAGCAGACAGCAGCAGACAGTCACTCGCTGAGATTGAACCGCGAGCTGTCAGGGCGGAACCGCTGCTACAAAGGTGGTGCTGGTGCAGTGTCGGGGCGTCCAGCCATCAGCGCAGCCACGCAGTCGCGACGGCATCTCACAAGCACTGCTCACCCTCTGATACCACTCGCGCCGACCACTCGACACGAAGAAAGGACGGGTAAGTGCACTGCGTCTGCGTCTGCGCTGCCGGCCTCGACCTGACAGGCAGCTCGGCTAAGCCCGTGCGGTCCACCGCCGCCGCCGGGGCCACCATCGCAATCGCGTATCCTGAATGTGTGAATGTGAATGTGAATGGGAACGACGGCTCGGGTCGTGCATGCCTGGAGTCCGAGTCCGAGTCCGCGTGGAGGCGGCGGCGGCGGCGTCGAAAGCTCGTCTGGTCGGCGAGGGCTTGCTTTCAGGACTGCTTGCTGACTACAGGCGTGCGCGGGTGTTGTGCCGCGCCGTTGCTATATAGGCGAGCTAGACTGACGACACGACACGAGGCGAGACGAGGCAAGACAGGAGTTCTTCAACGAGCCGATAGACACGGACTGCACGACAGACGCCAGACATACCGCCAAGAGACCGCAATCACACCCAGCTAGCACGGCTCAGCTAGTAGACCGCCACCACACAGCGCCCTGCACCATCACCGCCAAGTCAGATCAGCAGCAAGCTACGCCAGTGCATAGCATACACCCACATCAATCACCATGGCGACAACACTGAAGCTGCAGAGCTCCGACGGCGTGATCATCGAAGTCGGTGCGTCCAGCAGTCTCGTCGCCACCATGACCCAACGAGCCCTTGATTGCTGCTAACTCCAACCGCCTCCTCCCCACCTCCGACGACAGACCGCCCCGTCGCCGAGCGCTCCGTGCTGCTGAAGAACATGCTCGAGGACCTCGGCGACACCGCCACCGCGGAGCCGATCCCGCTCTCCAACGTCAACGAGTCCGTCCTGCGCAAGGTCGTCGAGTGGTGCGAGCACCACAAGAACGACCCCGTCGCCGGCGACCCGGAGGACGCAGACAGCCGCCGCCGCACCACCGACATCGACGAGTGGGACCAGAAGTTCATGCAGGTTGACCAGGAGATGCTGTTCGAGATCATACTGGTGAGCACTCAACCTCGTCCCCGCCTCCCATCCTAGCAGGCAGACACATTCCCTGACAGTCGCGGTGGCAGGCCGCCAACTACATGGACATCAAGGCGCTGCTGGACATCGGCTGCAAGACCGTCGCCAACATGATCAAGGGCAAGTCGCCAGAGGAGATCCGCAAGACGTTCAACATCCAGAACGACTTTACCCCGGAGGAGGAGGACCAGATCCGTCGCGAGAACGAGTGGGCTGAGGACCGTTAGCGCAGGTCTGCTCGCCCCTTTTCTCCCATCTTGTCATGCATCATACATATCCCTCTTCTTGATGCTTGTGTCTCGTCGTTGCTTGTCCGTAATGTCCGTTCCGCCTCTCTTCACGGAGAAGTGCAATGGGAACGGACTTCTCTGCATCAATGCCATGCCTTCACTGTCGGCAGCTCCGGCCCTGTGACACCACTATGTAGCTGCTTCGTGGCCGCTGTCTGCCCCTACCTTCATGATCTGCATTAGCGTGAGCTGGAGACAGCATCAGGCGGTCTGCCTTGGCATGCAGTCTCATGAATTCCTGCTGTACCAGTCCGCCAGCTGCGTGTCTGCTACTCATGGACGAGCCAGCATCGCAGGCTTTAGCAGGTGCAGCATGTGATGTGAGTCTGCTCCTGTGAAGCAACGCTCCGGCCAGGGATCCGGGTCCTGCCTATCTCTTCGTCATTCAATCGACAGTGGCGAGCGGTCGCACGACCGTAGGATCGCGCCAACCGGCCAGCTGGATCTCATATGGCTCCGAGTGGGAGCTGTCCGGCCAGTGCAAGGCGAGTCGGTGCCGCTGCAGAAGCATAGAACTACCGGTCCATCCGTAGGTACAGTATCGGCCGGACACAGGACACAGGGCGGCAGCGGTCGGGCCAACTGCGTCCTGATCTGATCTGACATCGGTGCCAAGGCCATACAGCGCTCTTCGGTCCACCGCGAGCATGTTTACTACGACTCTGCTGGCCATGCAGGTGATTAGACATGCTGAAGACCCCATGGTCAAGGGTCCCTTTGGCAAAGTCAGGGGTTTGGGTTAGAGTTAGCAGTCAGGGTTGGCGGGTGGAATTTCGGGTGTGGGGGAAGATCGGATGAGCTCGGTCGGAGGAGAGCCGTTGTGGTAGGCCGGGCGGATTGCCACGACAGTCAAGAATGCGAGCGCGACGCCATCGAAGCGAAAACACCATGAGGATCAGTCATCGATGCTTTCTAAGGTGTAAGCAGAGCAGGGTGTCAGTGGGCCTCGCGAGCCGATGCACATAGGAGGGCCTAACGGCTTGGATGCGCCATTGAAGGGCATTGCTCCTGACAGCCGAGTGCATCACCCCAGTCGCCGACCATTGACTTGAAGGGCCATGGGTGTGCGGAGAAGCAGCGCTCTGGCACCAGCAATGGCATCTCCATGGCAGGAGAAGGCACTTGTGGCATGGCAGTAGAGCCAAGCATGATGAGACGCAAGGTACAGTATGTGAATGTACAGCAGTGCGCCTCCATTGCACACCTGGACCCTCTCGCTCCTGGTACCAGACACATGCCACAGCGAGCCGAGAGCTGTTGCGGTGCAAGGTGGCTGACAATGCTTTCTGAGATCACCCCCCCTCCTCACCACCGTCCATGATCTCGCCGTCCGACTCGCACTCCACCTCCGCGAGCGCGGCGCGGCCCGTCTTCTGCTTCTCGCCCTTTTCCCGCGGCGCGACTCCCGGCCGCGTCGTGACGGCGTCGAGTCCGCCGGACGTGACGTACAGGAACGCGTCGTCCTGGAACGAGTCGATGTGGTTGAAGAAGTTGCTGAAGCTGATTGAAGCAACACCACCTGTCAGATTGGCACGCTTTGGAGAAAATGGTGAGTGGGAGGGGTCGCGGCATGACTTACGCGCTAGTCTCCTCCGCCTCACGGAATATCCGATCGTAGATCTCTCTCTGCTTGAACTCCTCCATCTCAGCCTCGTACCGTGTAAAGTCGATCGGGTCGCGGGGCACGTCGAACCCCGGCGCCTTCTTGTTATACGAGTCGAAGAGCGGGCGCTCGAGCAGCAGGCCGAGACCCGGTGCCTTGGGGATTGCGATCTTGACGTCGCCGTAGCTCTCGGGGATCCGCACCGCCGCGTCGCCGCCACAGCGCACCAGCAGCGTGGCCATGGCAACCAGCTTGCGGATCTGATGCATCATGAAGCTCTGCCCGTGCACCTTGAGGCTGAGCCACTCGGTCCCGTTGATCAGCAGCGGCGCGCGCGAGACCGCAAACGACCGGATGTGGCGCTTCGCCGACGGGTCGCGGAACGCTTTCTGGATGGTGTAGTTGTGGAAGTTCTTGGTGCCGACGAACCCGGCCAGCGCGGCGTTGACGCGCGCCAGCCGCGTCGGGCAGATCCGGTACGCCTTCTTGGCGGCCAGGTATCTGGCGCGGACGGCCTTGAGCGCGTCGTCCAGGCTGATGTCGTTGACGGGAGCAGCACTTGGGGCGGTGTCGTCCGCGCAGGTGATGTGCAGCGCCTCCATGACCTTGCGGCGAATATCCTCGGGGAATGTCCGCAGCAGCGGCAGGACGTAGTGC
>JAGYHY010000375.1:0-10113 GCA_024244165.1 Ascosphaera acerosa | reverse complement strand
GAGCATGGTCTTGAGGACCCGGACGCTGAAAGCCCTGCTACCGCTGCTCACTCGGCGAAATTTCTCGCAGCATGGGAGCGGCACCGTGCCTTGATCGAGCACAGCTGTCAACGGATCGCGCAATTGCTTTGCCCGCGGCAGCCACACCCGCCGAAGCTCACTGATGTTTGTCATCCAAAGCCGCTGGCGCCCAACTGGCTCTGCCAATGAATTGGTGACACCGTTGCCAACCCCTGGCTGGTCAAGAAGACCGCCCTGCACAAGACGGAATGCACGTGCTGGAGACAACGCTGGGAAATCGTCCAACGCTCTCCAACCGCAGCGTTTCACTGGCCGCCGGATAAGCGCTTCCTGAAGCTCAACAACGAGCTGCTGAAGCCATACTCAACGCTTCTTGTGCAAATCACGATAGGGAAGATTGGTCTACGCCAGTTTCTTTTCAAACGCCGGGTCCCTGACGTTTCCTCACCCTACTGTGTCCGCTGCGGTCACCTCAACACCGCACGACACACCACTGTCTTTTGCTTACACTACGTCACTCAGCGCAGCAAGCGCGCCGGCGCTGGAGGGCCAATCAACTTCACCGCTCTTTTGACGACTTACAACAGCGTACGCTCGCGAACCAAGTGGTGGCTCACTCACGTCCACTTGCAGATGTACTCAGTCGCACGCAAGATGTTCACATCTTGTTAGCGACTGGGTGACATCAGGTCACTTTGCCACCCTCCGCTCACTACTAACTTGCTCCCAACAGGTTTCTCTCTGCGTTCCGCTGCGGTTTTTCCTGTCTGCCCCCTTCAACTCCCTTGATGTCCCTAGAATAGTAGTAATGAAATGAAACTTGTCTGATGGCTGTATCCTTCCTTGCTGTCTTCTAACTACAGAGGTACTGCGCTGGGTAGACCGGCGCGCTTTTGGCTGCGTGTAGCACGGTCTGCTGCGCTGGGCGTGCAGCGGACGGTGCTAGAGTGGCGTGAATCGCACCGATTGTCAGTCACGGCATCTGCGCCACCTTTCCTTACCTTATCTGATCTGTACTATACGCTGACGTCAGACTGGATCTGACGTCACGCACGGCGGTCTTATCAAATTGTCACGTTGCTGCCTAAGGTCCCGTCGCTGATGCCTGAGGCATCGTGATGAGGACGGGTGCCGCAACAAAAGTCCATTCTTTGGTCAATTCTTTCTTTCTTCAGTAACGGCTATCCACCTGCATATTTTTCTGTAGTAATCTCTCGGTGTTTGCATATTGTCGTGCGTGCATATGCACGTTTCTCAGCCTCACGTTGGCCAATATCGCTGGTCTGGTACTGTCCCTGGACTGACAATTGCCCCTGTCTTTCCTTTGCTTCTCAATTCTTCGATATACCACCGCTATTCCACATCCTCACTACATTCAACAGTGATTCTTCCCTCCAACCGCCATTCTAAGAAAATAAAGCCTTCTTGGGGAAGCCAGATGAAGCAGAAAAGTGTTAAACTCAGTTGAGATGGGCAAATTGTGAGTGGGAAGTTGCAGAGGGCCTGATGGAAGCAGCGGCGTGTATGGTTTTGACATCTTTAAGAACACAAGTCAATGGTGTTGACGGTCGGGTAACTTAGGCGATTGCATGGTCTTTCTTATTCTGTGTGTGGCGCTCTGCTCTACTTCAAGTGAGAGCGCCTGCATTATATACATGAGGTTTGCTGAGGCGAGAGGGAGAGGTGCCGCATTCCCGCTGCAACACACAGCGTTGGGCAAGCGCAAGCTTGTAGCCTATATGATTGCTGTATTTTTCCTGGACTTCTTTAATCACAGAGGTAGCACGCAGGCTAGTCCAGCGCATTTATGGGTGCACGTAGCACTGTTTGCTGCACAACGCGTGTGGCAGACAGTGCTAGTGTGGGCAAATGAGAACCAATTTCTAAAGTATATATACAGTGAGACAGACAAAAACCACAATCAATGATTGCTTCTGTACCTTTGGTTGCTATGGTATAATCACTGCTCACCATGTGATTGTTCTCACTAACTCAGCGTCGCTTGCGGTGATGGTCAGCTGCGGCGTCAGCGCCTCTCCTTCTTATGTCTGCCCTGCACGCTGACGTTAGACTTGATCTGTTGTTGCGCGGCGGCTTTATCAGATCGCCACGTTGCTGTCTGAGACTTCGTCGCTGATGCCTGAGGCATTTGCTATGGAGGCGGGCGCCGCAACAAGGGCGCAGAGGCATTCCTGCACTTGGCTCGGGAGTGACCGCCGCGACAGACCATGGACTGGTGGCGGGCGGCTCGGCGGGACCGGACATCTGCGCGGCAGGGGTGGCAGGGTAAAAAGAAAGAGCTAGCATACACATACAATCAGCTCCTAGCTCAGCTCACTCAAGAGGGACTCAGGCAAACTTGCTGTGAGGTCTTTTCGGAAGAGGTCGTGCTGTCACCTCTTAAAGGAGCGGGATACCTCAGGTTAGGCCACGTTAAATCACTTGTCTGTTGCTGACTGTAGGCGTGGCGCCTGGTAAAGAAAGCATGCCAGTTTCAACTTTTGCTGATTGCGCTGTGTGGCTAGTAGCTCAAAAGTAAGGAGTGATATAGTAATCCAAATTGTGTCTCTCTAGTACAAGTTAGAGCAGTTCCTGCAGCTGTTTCTTGCTAATGTAGCTGCAGAAAAGCCGAAGCATGTGTTTCTCACCTTCTCATCTGTTCTAATGCTTTGTCAAGGGCTGCCACCGTGGCCATGGTCCCCGCTGTCAGGGCAGAGACGGGTGGTGGTTACAGTTAATGGCGATGGCGAGGAGGGATTGGAGACAGGGGCAGGACTGGCGGTGACTGGACATGTGTAGCTATATAGCGAGCATGGGGACAAATACAAGACAGGACTGGACTGGGATTGTAGAGACCGGAGGAGGTCAAGAGGCTGGACTAGGACTGGAACTGGATTGGGGCAAGGACAGGACTGGGACTGGACTGGGACAGAGACAGGGACAGGGTGAAGGCTTGAACTGACGCGACCGGGCTCGGAGGCACTTGGGAGTGCAGGTGGAGTATAAAATGAAGGCTTGAGGGAGAGAAGGATTACAGGAGACAGAGAGACCATTGGAGGATTTGAGTAGGTTTATATAATCAAGCAGTCAGGCAGAAATCTCAGTGGAGATGTTCCAGAGCGGTGGTGATGTCACCGTGACATCACCAGTGTATTCAATGGCTCAGGGGCGGTTTGGCTGGTGCGCAGCCGCTGTGTTGTAAGTTCATGCATCTAATGTTCTTGGACTGTCTAGAGGCATCAACCGGTGTGCAGCTGGAGCAGGGCGTGAGCAAGACGTTAGGTCGTGGCAAAGACTTCGAGACAAGCCAAGGAAGAATCATGACACCCGCAGCATATTTTGCCAATGCCCGCCTTATACTATGATGTCACAGAGCCAGGAGACACGTGGTCCGGCTGCTCTGCAGCTACATCAGCAGAGCACAGCTGCAGGAATCATCTTTACTTGTATACTAAAGAGGCACAATTTGAAATACCATGATACCACTTCTTATTCCTAAACTACTACCCGCAGAGCTCAGTTAGCAGAAGTCAAGACTAGCGTGTTTTCTTTAACAGGCTTCGCGCCTATGGTCAGTGACAGATTGACGATTGAACATCACTTAACCTGAGATATTTTGCCCTTTTAGAAGGCCATAGTACAACAACTCTGAAAAAAACTTCATACACCCGCTGTTACGGGCGCTCTTGGTATCCTGTCTTCGGTGGCCCTGGATCACCGATTGGGAGAGCGCTGCGAACCTTCCTTTGCTGTAAAAGGGAACGACTGGAGTCGCCCTAAGATAATCTCATAGATATTGGCGTTGCCATTGTGTATTCGAAGTATGGTAACTAGTATTCAAACATGAGACGCTTGTTTCCTCTCTGTAGTCGCCTCTTGGCTCCTCCTTGCTCCGGTGGTGACTTGTATAGGTGGCCGGGAGGTAGAATCACACCTTGGCGGCGAGCCCGGCGATCTTCCGCGAAGACGGCGCCTTGATGTCACCCGCCCCCTTGCCGCTAACATCCGCTATATAGACAGATACCGCAACAGGTGCTGCAACACCGGCACTATGAGTTGTACTCAAGCTACTTGTTACGCGTGCTCTTGGTACAGTCGCGTAGAAACAAAATCCGACGCTTTTGTATGGCAACAGCCTCCACACAACAGGCCACGCACGGCAGCTTTATGCTCCAAGATGATCATGAATATGGTTGCCAGGAAGGTGATGCCTCCATGCAATGCAATGCACCTATTCACAGGCCAGGACAACCAGGAGTTGGTCTTGGGTGTCAGGAGTAATGGCACTGCATTGAACACTCTACCCCCTGAACCTCAGCCTCATTGAGCATGCCTGGGCTAGGCTCAAGGCAGAGCTCTATCAGTTTTATCCTGACATTGAAAACACTCCGGGAGCGGAGTAAACAGTCAGAGCTGTCATGAGATTCAAATTACAGGAGGCATGAGCAGCTGTCCCTGAGGAGTATTTTACCTTCCTCACAATCATTGTGGCCCCTAGTTTGAGGCGATTGTCAGGTTCAAGGGGTGGTATACAAGTACTGGCAGCCTGATATGACCGCTGACAAGCCGCTGATGTGTTTCTACCTGTATATGCATTGCTGGTGTGTTGCTACGTGCAGGTTGTGTTGCTTGTTGATGCGACCTGCAGCGGTGTCCGTCGCAATTGTTTTTTCCCCAACTGTATCTTGTTGTCAGTGGCCCTGGATCACCGACTGGGAGAGCGCGCGAACCTTCCTTTAGTGTAAAAGAGGACAACTTGAGTCGTCTTAGTGTAATGTCATGAGCATTCGCACTGCCATCGTATATTCAATGATAGGTAACTAGTATTCAAACGTCAGACTCTTACCCCCCTTCTCCCTCTAGCTGCCGCCTCCCTCCGTGCTACGGTGGTGGCGACTTGTATAGGTGGGCTGGCGGTGGTAGCGAGGACTGCGGCGAGTTAGTTGACCTCTGCGGAGAGGCGCCGTTGACGTCATCCCCTCTTTTCGCCGCTAACACTACTGGCTTCAACCCACTTAACATAAACAACCGGCTCTTGCAAGATATTTCATTTATTTTATCACAAGCAACTAGTGAATCTGCAACAAGCACTCTTGGTGCTGTGTAATGTTTGCAAAGTGTTTTGCAAAACATGGGCATGAGTGCAAACCCCTTTTGGCGTTGAAGCACAGACTGCTTGGTGATCAAAAGTATGCTGACGTTGGTTGAAGCGTGGATGGTAACGCTAAAAAACTTGTTACCATCATGTTTCTTGAGTTTTTACCGCTGAACGTGAGCTGTTGCACTTTTCCTGCATTGATTGACTGCTTGAGTGAAGTCAATTCGGATCAGGGACGGCAAGACGTGTTGCTTTGAATAGTGCTATGGACATGAAAAGTGATCAGTGTTAAGTAAGCACAGTCTCAGCCCTGTGGGACCACTTGTGATGACATGGTAAGACCATAAAGCGCTGTAAATAAGATTGTTACAGGTGAGTGTTGGTCCTCCTGTAACAAGCGAAGAGTAAAGGCCTTTCAAGGACTTGTTCTCTCTGTAAGAATGTGGGCTGAGCCCTGGGTAAGACGCGTAGCGCTGGGCAAGCGTAAGCTTGTAGTATGTACCATATGTAGTATCTTCTTTGCTTTCTATAATTACAGACAAAATGCTGGCATGGCCAGCGCGCTTTTGAGTGCTGTGAGGTTCTTTAGGGAGAGGCTGATGCGTTTCTCTCTACAGGGGCGAAATAGCTCTGGTTAGACAACGTTAGATCACTGGTCTGTTGCTGACCACAGGCGCGACGCCTGTTGGAGAGGGCGCGCCTGTCCTAACTTCCACTAACATGGCTCTATGAGCCGTCAACGTGAAGGTAGAAGGTAGTATAGTAGTAATCTCAATTGTGTCCCTCTAGTACAGGTTAGGCCGATTCCTGCGCTTGTCTCCTGCAGAAATAACTGCAGGGAAGCCAGCGCACGTAGTCTCCAGCCCCTAACCTGAGCTAACACCAGGTTAGTGACATTGTCGGGGTGCTTGGGCCTTCGCGCCATGCCCCGTTGACGTCCGCGCTGCTCAGCGTCAATGTCCTCTAAATATAACGTCACATCTGGTGGTCTTGCGAGCCCGGAGCCCCTGGCTCCGGACAAACTCACATCTACCCCTGGCCCCAACTGCGCTTGCTGCCTGGTGCGGTTAGTAGCAGTCGGGCAGGTCCCACGTCCTTGCCTGCTTCGTTGTCTCCTCTCACCAACTGGGCCGGCCACCTAACTTCAACTAACGCCCCTACTCTGCTAATGTCCGCCGGGGTGCGTTCCCGCATTGCCTCCAGGACCCCTTGTTTGCCACCGCCCCCTGACCTACACTGCCAAGGTATTTCTTCAGAGTGGCGGTGCTGCTCCTTTCCTCCTCCTGAGATGTAGCTTTTGTAGCGCTAGGCCACGCCTCTTGGAGCCGCCGTCGCCGTCCTGCCGCCCCCTGCGCCCGCAGTAGGGTGTCCTTTTGCCCCGTCGTGTGCGAGGCTTTGCCACCTACCGCGGTATCTCGAACTTGGGCGACGCTGACCCTCTCCCCCTATCCGCCGTTATCCAGGCGCACGGAGTCCGGAGGGATGCGAGGCGTGACAGGGCGATCGGGGCAGGACGTGAGGGCAGGCTGTGGCAAGGAAGCAAGTTCCGAGGGAGTCCGAGATGGTCCGAGGGGGTCTCCGGACGCTGTGGTCTCTCTCGCTGCAGCGGTGGCTGCGTTGCCGGTGTCCGGTGCGCCGTCTGCCTTCTCCCAAGCCCTAGCGTTCGCTAATCTTGCTGCGGGATTTAATTCGGTCGTCCGCGGCCGCTCTGCTTGAGCCCAGGCCTGGTCAACCTGACTTGGCTTAGGGGAACGTGCCCCTGGACGCTCCGGCCTTGCTCGCTGCCGCGTCCGCTGCGCTTCTGCGTCCGGTGGGTTGTCTTTCTCCTCGAGTCCCTAGCGTCAGCTAATCTTGCTGTGGGATTCAGTGTCTGTCGCTTCCTTGCCCCACACGCGCGCGGCGGCTTTCCCTTGTCCTTCCCGTGGTCGGGCTCATTGGGCGCGTGTGCCCTTGCCTTCCGGTATGCTGAAGTCGCTCTGGCCAGCCCAAACCTGGTTGCTGACCATTCGGCCAATTTCTCTCGCGTCAGGCTTGGTCTGCGGCCTGCCGCCGGCGCCCTCAGGGCCTGGTCCTGCTGGTGGGTGCATCCTGCTGATCAGCCGCGTCCTAGCGTCTGCTAACCTGATGATATTAGCCTTGCCGGCGCCTGCTCCGCTGCCGCTGTTTGAGCATTTCCTGACGGCTCTGTCTGCCGCTCCGGCGCCCTCTCCCCGCTCGCGGGTGACACTTGCGTCGTTGGTGGCCGCGCCCCTGTGTGGCGCTGAAGGTAGCAGGACGGCTCACGCGCGTTTTGGCTTGCTACCGTCCGCTAACTTTGGGTTAGCAGCGCCGTCCTTCCCGCGCGTTCCTGCATCTGCTGCCCCTGAGCCCGTCGCCGCCGCGGCCGATTCTGCCGCCGCGGCCGTTGCCGAGCTCTCGGTTGCCGATCCGCCTTCGGACAAGGAGCTGGCCCTCATGCCGATGGCCGGGGCGCCCCAGCGCCCAGAACGCTGTGCATGACCGCTCCCTGCCGCTTTCCTGTGTCCTGGTGTACCGCTGGCTGTCGCCTACCTTCTGCTATCCCTGTCCATCTCCTGACGCGTCCTAACCGCCTGGCTTCTGTAGTAGTTCCTTGCTCAAGGTCCGAGTCTCCAGTGGTGACTTCGGTGCGGCCTGTGTCCCCGTCCACCGAGGGTGCTTGTTCCTTGCTACCAGCGAGTGCTAGCAGTCTTATGGCGCCTCCTCCGTAGGTCTGGGTCAGTGACTTGGTTGCTAACGCCTTCTAATCTCTGGTAGGCTGTGTTTCTGGTCTCCGCGCCGTCTCCAACACCCCGGAGATTACCTCGGTGCGGCCGGTGCTCCGCAAGCCTGAAGGTACGTGCTAGCTCAGGTTGGCTGTGCCTGACGCGCGCGCCGCGTCTGGCGCTTTCCGTCTCGCTGCCTTGAAGCCAGCTAACTTCGCTTCCCGCACCTGCGCCTCTGCTTGCCGACGTCAATGGAGAAGGAGATCTTCGAGGCATGCCACTCACCCCTGCACCTGGGGTTCCGGCGCAGCCTCGACCAAATGTCACCCTTTGCGATGATCAGGGAGGCATCGCGCCTAAAGGTGTGCGTGGATAACTGCCCGCAGTGCCTACAGACGCGCACCAGAAGGCACCAGCCGGTGATGGAGCCGTTCGTCCCGTTCCACACGCTCTGCATCGACATAGTGATGGGGCTGCCAAATGGCCGCTACGACGCCTTCATGTCAGTAACAGACAAGGCAACCAAGCGGTGCACGTTTATCCCCGGCAGAACGGACTGGGTCGCCCAGCAATGGGGCGGCGCGCTGGACGTCCGCCTGGCAGAGGGCGACTGGGGTACACCCCGGAAGATCATATCGGACAGGGACCCCAAATTCACGGCACAGATCTGGAAAAGGATGTGGGAAATTCGCCAGGTGAAGCTGGCATACACCACAGCCTACCACCCAAAGGCTGACGGGCAGTCGGAGATGACTAACCAGATCGCGGAGGTTGCGATCCAGAACTGGATTCCCCGGCTGCCATCACCGTATCAATGGCACTTAGCCTTGCCATACATACAGTCGGTGCTAAACACCACGGTTCAGTCCTCCACCAAGACGTCGCCGCACAAGCTGATGTGCGGCACCCCGGTACCATCGGGCGCGGGTCCGCTGGCGGACAGCAGGAAAGCCGCGCTGACCACGGCGGAAGAGCGCTACGACGCCTCCGTAGCAGTGGCCGATGCTATGATGATATTGTGCCGCCACTACGACGGGAAACACCTGCCTAATAATCTGGTGCCGGGCGCGCGGGTAAAGTTGAGACTGCACAGGGAGTACAACCTGCCCTCAACGAAAGCCTTTCCCAAGGTAGCAGTGCAATACGCCGGGCAGTTCCGCACCCTCAGGCGAGTCACGCCGCTCGCGTACAAACTGAACTTGCCCTCCACCATGAAGGTGCACCCGGTAAGCGTCGTGCACCTTGAGCCCGTCAAGGGCGACTACGACCCGTTTGAGCGAGAGCCGCCGACACCGCTTCCCATCCGTATGGAGGACGGGACGGACGGCTCCTGGGAGACCAAGACGCTGCTAGACCGCCGGGAGGTCAGGAGGAGAGGCCGGACCCTCAGAGAGTACTTGGTCAGGTGGAAGGGCTTCGGGCCGGAAGAGGACCGCTGGTACTCTGCGGAAGACCTCTGCAATGCAAAGGAGCTGATGGCTGAATTTGACCAAAGGCGTGAAGCGGACACGCGGGCGAGCGAGACAACCAGAGAGGCCCAAGCACACCTCGAACCAGACGAGATAGAAAGGGACGAACGTGAAGCAGGCTTGACGGCGTTCTTTACGTGCCACTTGCCCACTTTGGCAAGCTCCTAACGTGAGCTAATCTAGAGGTAGCCAACCCCCGGATACGCCGACGCACACCGGGGTACGACGGCCACTCACTGAAAAGACGCCGAGGCCACACACCGCCCGTGGCAGCTAGCGACGCCGCACCACGTGTAAACGGCTCGCGCTAGCCCAGACGCAAGGCTACCGCCGGCAGCGAGCTGCTAACGCGAGCTGATCTGGCGGTAACCAGCCCCCTGACGCGCCGGCGCAACCGCGGACACACCGACCACCCCTGAGAATAGCACTGAGATTGCACGGCGCCTGATGCAGTTGGCGACGCCGCGCCACGCGCAATCAGCACACGGCAGCCCAGGCGTTGAGCCGCCGTGGTTAACACATTCCTAACGCGAGCTAATCCGGGGTTAGCTAGCCCTCCGGAGTGCCGACGCACCCCGGGGTATGGCGGCCACCCTTGAGAGAGACACTGAGACTGCGCGGCGCGCCACAGCCGTCCGACTGGCGCAAGCCAGGACTGTGACGTCATCTGCCACAGGCAGCCCCGTGTCAGAGCGCTTGAGACACGCCCAGGCACAGGCCGCCTTGCTGCGCCGGCACGCGGCGAGCGCGCGCAGGGCGCTGCGCGGACGGCCTACGGTTTCTAGGGATGACGTAGCAGGGG
>JAGYHY010000374.1:0-10116 GCA_024244165.1 Ascosphaera acerosa | reverse complement strand
CGCTGACTCAGCACCCCCCTCCCTACAGCCAATCACATCGCTCCCTTTGCTCCCTCCAGCGCCGGCACTCGCTGCTTCCGCGGCTTTTGCCTCTTCTCACTCCTCCGCCTCCTCCTCCACTGCTGTGCCTGTACACTGTACTGGAGTAGCAGTAGTGTACTGCCAGCGCGGCGGAGCCCGACACCCGGCGAGTCCACCGTCAGGCGCAACCCGCAGCCGCAGTCGCAGTCGCAGTCGCAGTCGCAGTCGCAGTCGCCAGGGCACGGCACCGCAAGGGTGTTACGGCTGCACTCGCCTGGACAGCGCCGGCTGCCGTCTGCAGGCGTTGATCGGACACAGCACGGTCCGTGTTCTGCCTCCTAACGCTGCGCGGCTAGCACCACACCCTCCTCCTCCCGCCGCCCATCGCGTCATCTCGGTATCGCATAGCCGTGGTCGTGGTTGTGTCCGAGCTGTGCTGAGCTGCGCCGTCTCGCCGTCTCGCCGTCTCGCCGTCTCGCCGTCTCGCCGTCTCGCCGTCTCGACCTCCTGCCGTCTGGCAATCGCCGCCCTGAACCACCTCCCGCACCGCATTGCCACCCTCACCATGCCCGCCCTCACGCCCGCGACCGCCTCCTCCGTCCTCAGAGTTACGGCGCGCTCCTCTTCGATAACAGGCTTGTCCGGCACCGCCTGCGCGCGCGCGCCCGCGGCCGCCGCGCTGACACCGCACCGCCAGCAGCGCCGGGGCGATGCGTCGTTCAGCTCGCCCTTCGCGCCGCCCGAGCAGGCCGCCGCGCGCCCGTCGACGCTGAAGATCCCCAGCTTCAAGAAGTACCAGAGCAAGAAGAGCGAGGCGTCCAACAAGACCTTCTCGTACTTCATGGCCGGCGCGACGGGCTTGATCACCGCTGCTGGCGCCAAGGCTACTGTCAATGGTGCGGCTCCCCCGTCCTACCGGGCCGCATGTGACGGTTGGTGCGGGCGCTGATCTAGTGTTGTCTGCGCAGACTTCCTCGTCAACATGTCTGCCTCGGCAGACGTCCTTGCGCAGGCCAAGGTCGAGGTCGCGCTCGATGCGATCCCCGAGGGAAAGAATGTGCGTCTCTGATCCAGATCCCCAGCTGATGATGCGCCACCACATGCTCACATCATCTCCCCCCTGATCACCAGGTCATCATCAAGTGGCGCGGCAAGCCCGTCTTCATTCGCCACCGCACCCAGGCCGAGATCCAAGAAGCCGAGTCCGTCAACGTCTCGTCGCTGCGCGATCCCCAGCAGGACGCAGACCGCGTCAAGAAGCCCGAGTGGCTCGTCATGCTAGGTACCACGCCCCTACATGTCCACTCTGATGCGAGGAACTGCTCTGGACTGACAATCGGGGTGCGTGTTGTCTGCAGGCGTCTGCACCCACCTCGGCTGCGTCCCGATCGGCGAGGCCGGCGACTTCGGCGGCTGGTTCTGCCCCTGCCACGGCTCCCACTACGACATCTCCGGCCGCATTCGCAAGGGCCCCGCCCCGCTTAACCTGGAGGTCCCCGTCTATGACTTCCCGGAGGAGGGCAAGCTCGTCATTGGATAGATCCGTCGGGGGTGTTCTGTCTGGCCGACACTGTACATTGTGGGATTGGGGGGGCAGGGGCAGGGAGAGGACCTCTTCGTCCCCCCTGTCTTCCCTCCGGCTGTGTTATATAGGAGATCCGGTGGGGGTTGCAGAATCTACATACGTATGGTACATATCGAGCGTGGTCGTGTCGTTAGCCTGGCTGGTCGTGGGTACAAACCACGTGCGCGTTGACGTGAATCATGGTCCCAGTGTGCTGGACGGAGCCCATGTGAGGCGGCTTCTTTGCATATCCTGTCTTCTTCCCCTGGTGAAGGTACACCCTGCCTTCCCGACTGCGTACTGTCATTCATGTCGCGGCGACGACAGATGTTCCATGGTCTCGAAGTCAATCGCAGGACATTTCCCATCCAGCGCAATAAGCCCGATCCGCCCTTCGGCCTGCCAGTCACGACTCCTCCGACAGCCGCCGCTGTTCAGCCCGCCTCTTCGCCTGCCTGGCCTTCACCTCGCGTATCTGCCCCTCCAGCCTATCCCGTTTGACCGCCAGCTCCTCCTTGGCGAGCTGCAGCGCGGCCAGCGCGTCTACCGGCGTGTCCTGCCGTTTCCTCTCGTCGGCCTAGCGGGGCGTAGTCACGCATGCATGTCAGCCATTGCCATTGCCCTTCCTTCTCAGTCCGCCGCTTGTGGTGGCCACGCCGCCTCACCTCCCTCGCCTCGCTCCGCTGCTTCAGCCCGGCGCCGAACCAGGAGCCGCTGATGATCGCCACGGCCATGCTGCCCGTCAGGACCTTTGCGCGCCGCGACGCGAGCGACATGCCGGCGGGGTGGTGAGGGTGAGGGTGCGCGTGAGTCCGGCTGAGCCTCCCGAGTGAGCCACGCAAGAGCCCGGCTCCTCGTGTGTGAGTGTGAGCGACGACCTGCCCGTCCCTCGTCACCACCTCTCTGCCTTTGTCATGATCATGCGTGGCCCGCTCCTGTACTTCGGCTAAGCTGCCCTGGTCCCTCTCAGTCCCTGCCCCAGAAACCGCAGCGAGAACTCAATGACGTACTGCTGTCGCGCGCGCCACTTTTCGCGTTGACGTTGCCGTTGCGGCGGAGAGCTCCAACAGCTGCAGCTGGCCCTGCCAACGGCAGTTGCGGCCGCCATCACCAGAAGCAAGGCAATAGACGCACGGCGCGAGGTTGTGTGCTGAGCTTCTGTGTAGCTAGCCGTCACGGCTGCTGACCAGGGTGACAGCCTCGCCGTGGTGCCATTGGGCCAGATCCTGCACCTCACCTCACAGCGGCCGGCCAGCCAGCGGCAGCTAGCATATACAACGGTCTTGCGGCGACTGGCTGCTCGATTACTCTCCATTGCGCCGCTGCAACTCGAGCGGCGCGAGTCGAGGTCAACATGTCCGTCCTGACGGCTCGCGTGAGCTACAAGAAGAAAGATGGCCTGCTCTCCATCTCGGACAACCGTACGGCCCTGTCGTGGACGCCCACCGCCCCCGGGTCCAACCCAATCACCATCCAGCTCGCGCGCGCGACGAACCTGCAGATGACGCCTGCGACGAGCCCCCGGACCTCCATCAAGGTGTTCGCCAAGCCGCTGAAGGAGGGCGAGCCGGAGTTCTACGTCTTCCAGTTCACCAGCCCCAACAATGCGCGAGGCGAGGGCGAGGCGTTCAAGGATGCTCTCAACCAGGCTATGCATGAGGCGAGGTCGGCGGCAGGCACGCCGCAGCCTGGCCTGGTACCGGGAACAGGGGCTGCCGCTGCCGCCGCGCCACGAAGCGGCTCAGCAACTCCAGCGGCTGCGTCGGGACCATCAGCAACAGGCAAGAGACCCGGCACAGCAGCAGCAGCAGCAGCAACAGCAGCCCCGGCCAAAGCGAAACCGCTCTGGGAAGACGACGACCGGCTACTGCAAGACCGCGAGCTGCAGCAGGCCGTGCTGAAGGCGAACGACGAGCTCTTCAAGGTGTTCATGGCGGCGTCTAGCACCAAGTCGAGCAGCATCACGTCCGCGCAGTTCTCGATGCACTTCTGGTCGGCGCGGCTGCCGTTGCTGCGGTCGTTCGCGTTCGACCGCGCCCAGCAGCGGGGCACGTACAACGCGCTGATCTCGCTAAAGCCGCGGACGGAGGATGGCACGACGAAGCTAAACATCAGCCGCGAGCAGATCGCGCTGCTGTTCAAGCAGCACCCGCTGATCCTGCGCGCGTACGACGAGTGCGTGCCCAAGCTGCGTGAGGAGGAGTTCTGGTCGCGCTTCGCCCAGAGCCGCCTCTTCAAGAAGCTCAGGGGCGAGCGCGTCTCTGACTCCGACCCCATCGACGGCATGCTCGACAAGTACCTCCGCGTCGAAATGGCGCCGTACCGCGCGCACGCCAACGCGCATCTGCCGCACATCATCGACCTGTCGGGCAACGAGGAGAACCACAGCCAGCGACAGGGCAATCGGCCGGCGGTGGACATGCGCCCGACCAGCCTGGACAAGGTGCCGATCATCAGGACGCTGAACGAGCTGAGCGAGAAGCTCATGGCGAACGTCGCGCCGTCGGACGTCGATCCGTCCGCCCCGATCGGGATGACGGAGGAGGAGTTCGACCGCCGGGCGCTGGCGCTGAAGGATCTCGAGGACGAGCGGGAGATACAGCAGTACGTGCTTAAGATCCGGGACGAGAGCACGCTCTTCTCGGCGGGCAATGCGGGGCAGCCGCAGAAAGCGCCGGCGTCCGAAACCGCAGGGCCCTCGTCGTCCGCGCGCGATCCTACGCAGACTCTGAAGATCGTCAAGAATCACCTGCAGCAAGACTTCCCGGCCGACAGTGCCAAGCTCGCCGTGCTAATCGGCACGGCAGAGCAGGACAACGACGACGACGAGGCGGCAGGAGACGACGACACAGAGATGACCGGCACCGAGCCGCCGCAACCGAAACGACAGAAGACCGGCCTGGCGCAGAGCACGTCCAGCAGCATCCGGCAAGCAAGCAGCAAGATCCTGACGTCGATCCGCGCGCGCCGCACGCAGGAGAAAGACCCGGCCTCCGAGCGCGCGGCAGGCGACACGTTCGGGCTCGCCAAGTCGACGTGGGAGGACCTGACGCTGACGCACGCGACCTCGATGGAATTCCTGCGCCAGTTCTGGCAGGCGTTCCTGTCCGGCAACCCGGACCGGGCAGGCGAGCTGGCCTCGCTGCACGACTCGCTCGTGCGCGCCGGCGAGCGCATCGACGCGATCGCCCGCAGCGCCGAGGAGATGCGCCAGTCCGAGATCGGCCGCATCAAGGCGCACATCAAGCAGACCTTCGAGGCGACGGGGCGCCGGCTGCGCATCAACGCGGAGGAGAAGGCGCCCCCGGGCGAGTCCATGGTGAAGAGGCTGCTGCGGCCGACGAGGGTGGCGCTCGAGCGCGCCATTCGCGAGTACAGGACGGCGCTAGCCGATGCGCAGGCGCAGGCGAACGCCGCTGCGCAGGGGTCAGCGGCGGCGGGTGGTGCGGGCGCTGGTGCCGCTGGTGCTGCCGCTGCCGCTGCCGGTGCCACTGAGAGGACGACTCCGCAACCGGTGATTGCAAGGACTACATGACCGACAGGCGAGCCGTCTGAGTACTGGTGATGGTGATCGTGGTGGCGGTGGTGTCGCTGAGGCTGACAATCGGTGCGACAGATACATACACGAGTTCGGCGCCTGCTACAGGAGCGGCAGCCCGGCTACTATCTGGTAGCGGCAATGCCTTCGATGGGAGCCGGCTTCGCTGCATCGCGATGCTGAAGCGAGCTACAGGGATTGCAAGAGCGCATCGCTGCACCGTGAGGCGGCACTCCATCAGCAGCGAGTGGTGACTTCGGGCCTACCGATGCTCTCAAGGCTAGTCGCCAGGTTCATTCAGACTGGCTGCCTCTAGACGTCGCGCCCATTGCCGCGGGGGCACCCATCTCAGTCCTAGCAGCGACCTGAAGACCACCATTGGAACGAAGGGTACACTTGCGTCGATGACTCTGTCCCATCGGTTTCAGTTGCCCTCACCATGCAAGCGTCGGTGCAGATCGGATGTGGACGCCCGAGAGTCAGCCCGGCGACGTCGCAAACCCTCGTGACCCCGTCGGGCATCTTTAGCCCGTGCGGCAGGGCTACAAGAGCAGGATGGGATGCCGTCACACACACCACGCCTCGTGCTGTGCCAGATGCCAAGTTCTGGCACTCTCCGCTCAGTCGCTGCCACGCCATCATCATGCAGCAATGATGTCAAGGAAGCAGCTTCATCACCACTGGCAAGCCCCGCAAGCGTGCTGTGTGCCTGACTCGAAGGTATCGACGAATTAGGTTCCGACAATCGAATTGGCCTGCGCAGACAGGTGTGCGGCGCTGAACGGTCGGCCCATCGACCAGACAGCTACCACCACACTGCTCGGGACCAAGCGGTTCAAGCGGTTCTGTCAGGAAGACGCAGGCATTATCTCACGCGCAACGAAGTACAGCATGGGCAGGCAGTCACCAATGCTCACCAATCGGCAGTCCATGACCAAGGCTCTCACGAGCCCACGATGCTCAGGACGTGGCACCCACATACTGGCACACACCGCAGCTAGATTGCAACTTGCGTTTCCTCACCTTGTTGCGAAGATCATTGGCGTTGCTAGTGAGACCACACATTGACGCAGCCGCCAATCAGTGAGTCACGATTCCAATCTTCACCTTGACGTCGACCTCAAACTCACCTCGTCTGAGCACGCCTTCACAGGGTTCAGTGGCAGCCGGCAGCACTGTTATGAGACTCTAAAAACACTATCCAGAGGCTGGACCGGACCTTCTAAGCCCTTCCAGTGACGTGCAGCCAGTGCACTGGGAGCAACGGCATGCGGTGCAAATGGATTGGGTGAGCCGCGCCCGGTGAGGGCCCCGGCAAGCTACGCTGCAAGACCGCTTCCTCTGGTAATTAGCTCTGGCACGTCGTGTACCCGGTCTCGCGGCCTACCCATGAACTCGGGCTGGTGCAGCAGTGCCCCCACGCAGCGACGCGATTGTGGGCATCGCTCGCGCCCACGCTCTGATGGCGAGAATCTGATCGGTGTAGCAGCATCTTCTGGCTGTCGCAGGCACTACTCACGAGCACTCTCCCTGCACCGCCAGCGGCACCCTTCCGTATGATGACAGTGGTGCCGTCGCATTGCAACTGTCTCCAGAGCGGACTGCCACACTGTCACCCTCCGAGTCATTCCTTGAGCGTATATCTCATGCATCCTCACCGCGCTCACTTCTCCCATCTCAGGGCGCTGTAATGCAGTCACGTTGTAAGGGGCAGCTGATGGTCCGAGATCAGATAAGATGGAATCTGCTGCTCTGATCTGATAAGATACCATCGCCAAGACCGCACATGCCCTACTCACCGCTTTCGGACTTTCTGCCGGCAGTACCAGACTCACTCCACCGCAGTCTCAGTCTCGCTTTCCCTGCTCCTCCTCCTCCTCTCTCCCTCCCTCTCTCGCGCCCAGCAAATTTTCAACCGCCTTCATCAGCCGCCACGCCCTGCCCTGCACCCGCGACCGCCCGGCCTCTCTTTCCCTCCCCACCGCCGTGTCACGACATTTGAGGTATGTGAACAGCCACCACCACTGCCGCCGCGCGCCGCGCGCGCGCGCGCACCCTACCGACACACCTCGACCACACGGCCCTCAGCTAGTCTGGGAGGCGGCAATCATCGCTGGACGCGCGCGACGTGCGCGTCGCACGATGATACGCCGCCTCTCCACTCCGGCACGGGCCGAAGAACCTCGCTGCTGCGCTGCCCCGTCGCGGACTGCCCCGTCGGGGCGAAGCCCGCGCCGGCGCGCGCGCGCGGAGGCACTCTTTGCGCTCGCAGAAAGACAGTGAGAGGCTAACTTTTCCGCGCGGACGTTGTGCTCGCCTTCCCCTTTCGCGCTTCTCCATGGTTGCTGTGTTGTCGCGTGGTGCGTGGTCGTGTCAGGCCGATATGGTCGATGCAGACGTAGCGGAAGACGCGATCTGAGCACGCGCGAGCACACAGCAGCTGTGGGCGCGCGACGGGGAAGCGTGGCACACCTATCTGTCCCGCGCACCACCCGATTAGATACCTCATTTCCAGTGTTCTCCTCGATCTGAGAATCTTAAATCCTTCTCGCCCCCACCGTCAAAATGGTCCGCACCTCCGTCCTCAACGATGCGCTTAACGCCATCAACAACGCCGAGAAGGCTGGCCGCCGCCAGGTCATGATCCGTCCTTCGTCCAAGGTCATCGTCAAGTTCCTGACCGTCATGCAGAAGCATGGTGCGTGCTACCTGATTCCGTCACCACAGGAGAGAACGCCGGAGTGAGCGCGGGAGAGAGAGCGGAACTTGTCAAGCATCTTCGCTCCGCGTGTCTGCACATCACACAATTCTTCGGGCTATAACTGGGCGGCAGCTTCGAAAATCACACACACCACGGCGTTTGCCTTTTAAGTGTCCGATATATCGAGCAGCACGCAGGCGAAGATCTTACAAGCTACCGTTCCTCTCTCCACCGCTCTCTCGGTGGTCTTCCTTTCGTGGATGGCAGCATTTAATTCTTCGTCACATCGCTAATCCCATGCCGCAGGCTACATCGGCGAGTTCGAGGAGGTCGACGACCACCGCTCCGGCAAGATCGTCATCCAGCTGAACGGCCGCCTCAACAAGACCGGCGTCATCAGCCCCCGCTACAACGTCCAGCTCCGCGACCTCGAGAAGTGGGTCGTCAAGCTGCTGCCCTCGCGTCAGTTCGGCTACATCGTCCTGACCACCTCCGCCGGCATCATGGACCACGAGGAGGCCCGCCGCAAGCACGTCGCTGGCAAGATCATCGGCTTCTTCTACTAGATCAACGTCTGTGGTCAGATGATAGCGCATGACTTAGCTAGCTCGTGTTGCTGGCCGTCCTGCGTCTGCGCGCGAGGATGGTTGGCTAATGTGACTGGTTGATGACAAGACTGTGCCGTGCTTCTATGAGTGACTTTGCGAGGCGACGTAGTTGACATCCATCGTAGCGTTTCGCCGTGTCTAAGCATCGGCAGGACAAGCGGTGCGCAAAAATCTTCGCCACACTCAGCTACGGTACAGATGTTCCCGCTTCTTGCCTCAGTCCCCACCTCAAGATCACGTAGCCACCAACCCTAATCATCATCCCTAAGTAGCAACCCTAAGACACTAGTCTAACCAACCCTAACAAGCAGGCCTGCGACCCCTCAACCCCTGACCCCTGAGCGAGCGTGGCGATGAACATGCCCGAGGCGCCAGCAGCAAGGCACACGTGCTTCAGTGGAACAGTTACGACCAATCCAGGTCAATCAGACTGCCCCTGCTCTGCATACAGTAGCTCACCTTGTCTCGCTAGCTGGCTGTCACAGTGATCACCGCCATGTCGCTGCTGGCGGCGGTAGCAGTGTCCGCAACGGCACTGCATGCCGGACGCCCCCTTTCCAGAATGACCGGATCAGCTCAGCTCAGCAACCTACTCAATCAGTGATGCGATGGGTCGAAGAGTCGGCCTGACATGTGTTGCGGTTCAGTCTGGGATGCGGTGCGATATGCCACGCACGGCAGACTTTGAGCACACTAGTCATCGTGCCTCCCTGTATAATAGTGCTTGATTCTTCAAACTAGCTAAGGTTTACGGCATGAAGCCGAGGATCTCGGTCTTATACTAGTAGCTTCGCGCGTAGGAGGTGGTGCACCTACGCGCGTAGGTGCAGAGCGCATTTTGATGACTCATCACCTCCGCGGAGGTGAATACGGATACGAGGCTCTGGCGCAGCTGGCGCTCAACACCCCCCCTCAGATGAAGCCAGAGACTGTCACGGGTTAGCACCCGCTGATCATACTCGGGCTGATGCCCTCGGAATCCCCTCAACGATAAGTCCGCGGAAATCGGCGGACTTACAAGAACGACTGACAAGAGCGCCAAGACGCTAGCCGTATTAGGTATAGCGCATACACGCTAACCGGATCGAGACAAGCGCATACGCGCTACTACCGATCGGGCTAAGTGCATGGCACTAACCCGATCGAGCATAGGGACGGAGGTACACCGGAGGTGGAGGACCTTGGGATATAAGATCTTTCGCACTGGAGGGATTGGGCTTGTTCTTCTCTTCTCTTCCTCTCCTCAAGCTTTCCTCTCCATATCTACAGACATAGCAAGTCCTTGACTTCACCCTTTACATTAGGAAAGCTTCCGTGCCCACCTCTTATTTTGCCATTTAAGATTGAGGCCCTTGACCTTCACAGGTATTCTTCATTGGACGGACGGGTACGTTAAACCCCATCGCAAGTCCTGTCGCACCACAGGCACCAGCAGATACATCGGATACATCGGATACATTGGATACATTGGATACATCGGACACATTGGATACATCGGATACATTGGACACATTGGATACATTGGAAAGACCACTAAAGCAGTGGCAAAAAGACCAGTAAGCGCTGGCACATCGGACACATCGGTACATCGGACATCGGTTATAATCGGTTACAATCGGATAACATCGGTACACACTGGATCACTGGATATCGGACGAATCAGACGCCTATACGACTGCATCAG
>JAGYHY010000373.1:0-10126 GCA_024244165.1 Ascosphaera acerosa | reverse complement strand
CAAAAGACTTTGGCTAACAGGCGTTCTACTCTTCGAAGGGTAACTATAGATGGCTGGGCTGATACCCTACAACCTAGGTGAGTCGCAAGCACCTCGTCGCAGATCCCGGAATGCGCATGCGCATGCGTATAGGCTCGCAATTCCGCGTCGCCTGTGCCAGTGCCGGTGCGTTGTCGCAGCTCAATCGCGCTCTGCGGCCGACAACAGAGCATCCTGCGGGCCTGCTTCGTTTCTCCCCGCAGAGACGAGGGTGGCGGTGGCGTGCTCGCAAAGCCATCCGCCCGCGACGCCCGTCAGGCCTGGACTGCATGCAGCAGCGACGGCTCTTCCGGTCTGCCGTCCGTGCCGCCGCTGTTCGCGAGATCTTCGTCCAGCGCTGGCCTGCGCGCGGCTGGTGCGACCCTGGTGGCGCTGGGCTCCGCAAGGTTGCTCGCCACATCTGCTGATCCTGAGAGTCCCGTCGTGTCGCCCCCGCCGAGCGCTTGTTCCGGCTCGGCTTCGAGCTGCTCAACCTGCTTCGCTTCGTCCGCGTCCACCGCGGCTTTGACATATGGTCTCGGCTCCTTCCATCCGTTCATCAGCCCATTATTCAGGACAGTGTAGAACGAGCAGTAGATCCCGACGACCTTGTCGAAGTAGTAGAGTCCGCCGCACCCTTCCAGCTCCCACACGTCCGCCCTAAGCTTCATGCCCCGGAACACGAACCTCAGCAAGCCCTCGTCCACGAGGAACTCAAAGTCGTAGTCCCAAGCATTGTTGATCCCCTGTCCTCCACCGGGCACGCCGTAGTCAACTGCGCCGCCATCGTTAGAATCGCCCAGCCCAGTCGGCTGTTCGCAGTCCTCAGGCGGCTCTGCCGGGTCCTCCCAGACTCTCGCCTTGACCTTCCCCACAATCTGCAGATCTGGCGCGCTCTCCGCGTAGAACGCCTTGACCTCCTCGTCCGGCTGCACGATATCGACAACTTCGAACGCCGCGACGTCCTCCAGCTTGACAGCCTCGACCGAATTCTCCGTCGCCTTCTCACGGAACAGCAGTGCCTGCTCCTCCGTGCCGGCGCCCGCAATCGCATACATCACGATCTTGCGTGCCGCGTCCGTCGGTAGGCCCATGACGCCTTCGCGTTCGATGTTGTCCCCCGCTTCCTTGCGCCACTCCGCGTCCCCTGTGTAACTGCCCATCAACTCCCCGCCAAACAGCGTGGAGCACGCCATGTTGAAGTCACCTGGCGACCATAGCGCGGCCTCGTGGATCTTCAGCAGCTCGGTCTGAGCCTCGTCGACGACGTTCCTCGCTGCGAGGATGTTGTCGGCGTACTCAGGGCACACGTTGTGGTAGAGCAGGTAGTTGAGGAAGCTGCGCAGCACGCCTGTCACCTTGTTCACCTCCTTCGCCGTGTCGTGGGCGAAGTAGTCTGGCACGTGCGTTGATCTACACCAGGGTCAGCCATCGTGGTCTCGGCAGTCAACGAGCGGAGAGATTGACGTACAGGAAGCCCTTCGCCACTTTCTCGAAGTCAACCTCCCAGCCTTGGCGATTCTCTGGTATGACAGACGTTGCGCGCGCCTGTATTATCTCGTCGGCATCGAGCTCTTTCAAGTCCTTTTGATCGAGGCCGCCGAACATCTTCGCGCTCATGTCCACGCCGCCGTACGACATCCAGCTGCTGAAGACGTGCGTGCGCTCATTGTCCATGACGCGCTTAGCCTGGAACCGTCGTATAGCAATCTGCAGTCGACTTGGGACCCATCAGCCATCAGCTAGCACCGCTCGCCTGCCCGCATCGGCTTCAGACGCCGGGACTCCGATGGCTTACTCTGTGATTGCCAATTGACTTTATGACATCTCGTCAGCTCGATTCTTCCGTATCAATGCGGTCATTGAGTAGCAGCGGGCAACAAGGGTGACCAACGGGTCATATAGTTTCTGCTCTTCCTGGAACGCCGCGGGCGTGATCGGGCCTTCTTGAAAGTTGTCCTCGAAGCCAGTGATCTGCCACCTTTGGTGTTAGTGTGCGCTGCATTGTCGGTAGACAGATAGACAGATAGCCATGCGGGCTCACTGACCTTCACCTTCTTTGACTTGCTCTTCTTCTTCTTCTTCTTTTGAGTGGCCGCTGGCTGTCGGGCTGGTTCTGCATCATCGCCATCCGCGCCAGCTGCCTGAGAAACGAACCCATCGTCAATCGTCAAGTTGAATGCTGATTCTGACTCTGCTGCCTCGTCCGCGCTGCCGACGGTCAATGACGCTGTCCGTGCCGCCAGTCCTTCTCGAGGATCTGCCATTCTGAGGCGGATGGCGGAGCTGAATCACAGGATCAGGACTGGAGGCTGCCACGAGGAAAGGGCCAATCTGGGCTGAGCATTTGGGCAACCAGGAAGCCGTGTCCTGAGATCAACGCACACCGGATCATGCATCGAGGGTTATATGGCTGCCATGTGTTACTAGCGGACAGCATCAGCTCGCATCAGTCCGCGAGTCACAAACGCTGTCGAGCCCAGCCTGGCCAGCGCCCTCGCCTCGCCGCAGCAACATGCGCCACGCCACCCACTGCGTCCATGCAGCAACCCGCTCGTTGCTCGACAGCTGTTGCTGAGCTGCAAGCCGGCATGGCGCGCCTACGCCTACGCCTGGGGGTCTCAGTCGCGATATTTACTGCTCGCTGCCGTCGCTACAGTTACGCAGCGCGTCGCAGCCGGCGCACGACGCGTCCAAAGCGCGTTTGCCCATATAGCCGGATGCGGCTAGTGGGGTTGGCCGAGTACATCACACAGCACGGGACAGAGTACACTACACCGTGCTCGACCTCGACCCCTGGAGAAGGGAGGAAATGAATGGCGCGTCGCTCAGGGGCAGGTTGCGGATCATCGTGGCATGGTATGCGAGGCACAGTCCCAGTCATGTGCAGCCTTGTCAGTACTCCATCGACTCGAGGAAGATCCTGCGCAGCTCCTCGCGCTCCTGGTCCAGCTCTCGCGCAAGGTTCGGCGCCAGACCAAGCACCCGCTGCTGCGGGATCGTGCCCTCGATCAGCTCGTCAACCTGGCTCTCCCTGAAGCCCAATGCCTTCAGGCCACGCGGTTGATCGCCCAGCTCCACCAGGAACTTGGCGATGGCCTCTGCGAGCACCTCACCGGCCGATTCCCTCTTCACGGTCGTGATGTCCACGCCGAAGGCCTCCGCCGCAGCAAGATGTCGCTCGGGATTGCTTGGGCCCGTGAAGCGGAAGACAGCCGGTGCCGTGATCGCGACAGAGACGCCGTGCGGGACGATCGGGTGGTCAACCTGATAGCCTGCGTGCTTGTATCCCGGATTCTGACCCGAGATCGGGTAGCTCATACCGTGGCATAGATGGACGCCCGCGTTGCCGAAACCTACGCCTGCGAGCGTGGCGCTGAGGAGCATCTGCTCCTGCGCCTCGTGGTCGTCCGGATCCCGCACTGCGCGCGGCAGGTACTTGGCAGTGCTCCTCAGTGCTTGCAGCGAGAAAATGTCCGAGATCGGGTTGGCACCCTGGTATGCAGGACGGGCGATTGGGTTGGTCGGGCGGGGTGTCCGCTCGTTGTATGGGATGGCCGTCCAGGACTCGAGGGAGTGGCAGAGCACGTCGAGGCCGGAGGACGCGTGCACCGCGGAGGGCATCGTTCGCGTGTTGAGAGGGTCGCAGATCCCGAGCGTTGGCTTGAGGTTGCGGTGCGCGATGCCGGTCTTGGCCTGTTTCTCGACGAAGTCGAAGATGGCGGTCCCCGTCGTCTCTGAGCCGGTGCCTGCGGTCGTGGGGACGGCGATCAGGGGCAGCATCTTTTTGGTGATTGGCAGGCCTTTGCCGAGGGGGGCGTTGACGAAGTCCAAGAAGTCGGCGTCTTTGTAGACAGTGTATAAATTCATCATTTTGGCCGTGTCAATCACGGATCCTCCACCTGTCATTGCGGTCAGCCTCGTGATCATGCCAGAAAGATAGCGAGTGCGTCCCACGCACCAACAGCAAGGAAGGAGTCCGGGCCGTAAGCTTTGGAGAAACTGATCGCGTCCTTGACCCTATCCTCACCACTCCAGTCAGTAATTGCGCCTGACTGTAAGTGTTCATGTGATGGCGGGCACGACTTACGAGTAGTCCTTTGGCTCACATCGAGTCTTGTCGTATACCGTGTACTGAATGCCCTCGCGTTCCAGCGCTGTGACAGCCTGCTCCATCGCAGCTAGCCCTGCGACAATCGGATCCGTCACCACGCAGACTCTCTTCACGCCCATATTCTTGAGGTCCATGCCGACTTCCCTCGTCACCCCGGGGCCGAAGCGGATGCTGGATGCTGCCATCTCGAAAGCATACTCCTTCTGACGGGCAGGGTCGACCGGGGTGGCGAACCGGCGCACACCTCGTCGAGCCGTATCGAGGCCGCCGTGCCCGTGCGGGCGATGCTGATGGTAGCCTGGGTTCCCATGGCATGGGCAGCTCGGCGGATGTGTATACTGGACTGTCCGCAGGAGCGACAGCGCTCTGCTGGCGGCTGAGGGAGCGACCCGTATGGTGGAGAGACTCATCGTGGTTTCGGTTCAGATCGATTGGAAGGCAATTGACTGAACCTAGTGGTGAAGATGATGAGAGTGCTGTTTGCCACGGCATCACTGGCAGCACGAGCACGGCAACCGCCGCTTTCGCCATATTGCAAGCGTTACATTGATACTCCAGCTCCTCCATGCCGAGCTTACTTCTCGCCCTGCAGTCGAATAGCCGAAGGATACGCTCTCCACAGTGCTCTGTGCGGGGCCGAGCTGCCTGGTGGTAGACGCAATGCCGACGAACCGCGGCGTTGCGAATGCAGTGGCACGGACGGCGGCCAGGCACAGATGATGCGCTATCGTGCGACCAGCGGTAAACAGAGTAGACGCGCGCGAGTATCGCACGTTCATGACCACAGCGGGTCGCAAGGGACCAGGAGCCCTGGGACATGAGCATGGCATGCTCGCCAGTCAGCCGCGGCCAACGTGAAAGGTATGATTCCCAGAAGTGGCCGGCAACCGATCAGGTAGACCGCAGAAGGGGCGATAATCGCCTACGACACCTCGCGATGATCTCCAAGTGGTCCGGCTCGTTCTCCGCCGTGATGTAGCCGTGTCTAATGAGAAAGTCGACCAGAACAACGGCGCAGTTCGGCTTGAACTCGCGACGGACCAGCGCAGCCACCACGTCCTCCAGGGTCATCAGCTGGAATGCCGCGACCTCTGCGTCCCCGGGCTTCAGCACCGTAGTGGGCGGTAGCTCCAAGTCGTAGATGTACTGCGTCTCCGGTTGCAGCGCGCCCGCCGTCCCCCTGTCTTGCCCATCGCCATCGCACACGTACAGGTACGAGATTGCGCCGCACGCGCGGATCCGTCCCCTGACCAGCTCAGAGGGCAGCGAGGCTTCCTCCGCCGCCTCGCGCACAGCACACTCCAGCGGTGCCTCGCCTGAGGCCAAGCCCCCGGCAACCGAGTTGTCGAGCATCCCAGGCCAGGTCTGCTTCGTTGGCGAGCGCCGCGGAACCCACATCTGCATGGCGTGGTCTTCGCGCCGCACATACGCGTTGATGTGAACGCCAAAGGTGGCGATCCCAAAAAGGCCTGCTGCCGCGCGCTCGATGTTCGCGAGCAGCTGTCTGTCAGGCCCGTAGATGGCGTACAGCTCTCCGCGCCAGCCCCCCAGCTCAGGAAAACTGCGCGCCGCCTTGGCCGCCTGGAGCGCAGCTGCTAGCACGTCGCTGCGCTGTGACACCGTCGCGTCGGCCGGCGTCTGCAGCGTCACGGTCTTGCGATCATGATCAATCACCCAGCCAGTTGCGGGCCAGGGGAATGCTTCGACGACCTTGACTGGGACGGCGCCGACCGGCTGCTGGTAGCCGTGAATCATGAAATCATAGTACCCAGCCACGAAGCCGCGATATGTCTGGAGGTCACGCTCGGGGTAAGGTGCTCTGTAGGCGACGCAATGGTCAGCATATCTGCTCGTTCTTCAGTTCCTGCTGGCGGGGGAGACCGACTTGTCGCAAGCTGCGATGAGCTCCAGCATCGACCCGCCGGGCTGCTGCTGCTGCATTGTGAGCGACTCCAGCTGTTGCTATTAATCGGTATCCCTGACCCCGTCTGCTGCGCCCGAGGACATGTCAAGACTGTAAGCGTCCGAGGGCTCTCCCATGCACCAGAGCTACCTCATCTGCTTGCGCCAAGTATGCAACATGCGCAGCCGTTGACAGCAAAGCCGGGAGGGACCCCGCGCGCCATAGCTCCACACTGTCAAACCCACGCCTTGTCCTTGTTCAGCAACGCCGGGTCGACTGCCGAAGCGAAGCCAAGCCGCGTCAGGCCATGAACCTGGACTGGCAGCTGGAGCGCCCACCCCTGCTGTCTCACCACGCGCTGCAGTCCCAGTCGCGATCAGCATCAAGATGCCCTGCATGAGGGGTGCTGCGCCCGCGCTCAGCTTCGTCGGCCGATTGGGCCGTCGGCGAGCGACGGCGAGTCTCACGAGACGGCCCGCGACGACGACGACGACCACCACCACCACAGCGCCATTGGCCTGCGTGTCTTTGCCAACATGGCACTCAATGGCATCGGCTTGGGGGCTGCGTGCGATGAAGGCGCCAGGTGCAGCGCAACGCATGCAGTTCAGCTTGTCGCCTTCGGCACCGACGGAGGCCAAGCCCAATGCTCTCAAATACACGACCGACGCCTACCCCGACCTTCAGCGAGACCCCCGGTTCAGCCAGCTGACAACGGAGCATGTGGCGCAGCTGAAGAAGTTGCTTGGGAACGAGGATTCTGCAGTGGTTGACGGCGTTGGTCCAGTCTCTGCGGCAGACGCAGACGACCTCGAGCCGTATAATCGTGACTGGATGCGCAAGTACAGAGGTCACGCGCGACTAGTGCTGAAGCCCAAGACCACGCAGCAGGTCAGCGATGTGCTGCGATACTGCAACGAACAACGGCTCGCTGTCGTGCCGCAGGGCGGCAACACGGGCCTGGTGGGCGGCGGCGTGCCCGTGTTTGACGAGATCGTCGTCAGCCTGGCGCGGATGCAAGCAATCAGGTCCTTCGACGCCAACTCGGGCGTGCTCGTCGCGGACGCCGGCGTCGTACTGGAGGTTGCGGACAACTACCTGCGGGAAAGGAATCACATCTTCCCGCTCGACCTCGGCGCCAAGGGCTCCTGCATGCTAGGTGGCAATGTGGCCACAAACGCGGGTGGTCTGCGCCTCCTCCGCTACGGTAATCTACACGGCACCGTGCTGGGCCTGGAGGTTGTCCTGCCTGACGGGACGATCGTCGACGATCTCGCCACGCTGCGCAAGAACAACACGGGTTATGACCTCGAGCAACTTTTCATCGGCTCCGAGGGCACGCTGGGCATCATCACGGGCGTGTCGGTGATCTGTCCACAGAAGCCTCAGGCCGTCAACGTCGCCTACCTCGCGATCGAGGACTATGCGAGCTTCCTGAAGGTGTTTGGCGAGGCGAAGTTGCAGTTGTCAGAGATCCTCTCCGCGTTCGAGCTCATGGACGGACGCACGCAGCAGATGGTGCAGCGCGTCGCGGGCCTGACGCCGCCTCTCAGCGGCGAGAACGGAGGGTCTGATCAGTTCTACCCCTTCTACTGCCTGATCGAGACCAGTGGATCGAACAACGAGCACGACAGTGCGAAGCTAGAGGCATTCCTCGAGCATGTCTTGACCGAGGGCCTGGTCGCAGACGGCGTTGTTGCGCAGGACGAGACTCAGGCGCAGACGCTATGGCGCTGGCGTGAGGGTATCACCGAGTCGCTGTCGCACTTGGGTGGGACCTACAAGTACGACGTCTCCATCCCACTTGACGAGCTGTATCAGCTCGTGGACGATACCCGCGCACGCTTCCTGGACTCCGGCCTCATGGGCGACGGCGACGAGTGCCCCGTCCGTGACGTCGTCGGCTACGGGCACATGGGCGATGGCAATCTCCACCTGAACGTCAGCGTGCGGCAGTACGACCGCCGCGTCGAGGCTCTGATCGAGCCGTGGGTGTACGAGTGGATAGCGAAGCGCAAGGGTAGCATCAGCGCGGAGCATGGTATTGGTATAGCGAAGAAGGAGTTCTTGCGCTACAGCAAGTCCGACACGATGGTCAGCTTGATGAGGCGCTTGAAGGAGCTGTATGACCCGGTGAGTCATTGACTACCTGTACTGGTTTCGCTGCCCGCCAATGCTGACATACAGATAGAATGGCATCATGAATCCATACAAGTACTTGCCTGCCAAATGAGTGTATGGGCAACATTGCATCGGTTGTTCAGTTGTTAGCACTCTCGCGGGCAAGCTGCATCGGCTCTTCGCGAAGCTGATAAAGGGATCCAAATCTCTCATGCTTCTGACACCTGACCTTGCACATATACCTGCACACTGCCTCTTGTACATTACGAGATCGTCGCCAGTGTTCTAGCTTGCACACGCAATCCAACGGCCAGCACTCCTCGCGCCGATTTGCCTCTCGGCAGGTTGGTCAAGCGTTGCCGTCGCACCGCCGTCGTCACCGCTACCCTGACCGTCACCCCTGAGTGATGCCGCCATGCTGCATGCTTTGGCCCAGAAAAGGTGTTCAGCCGCGGGGCCAACTGGCTTTTCTCAGCGCAACCGTTGACAGGGCAGGGCGAATCCTGGATAGCTCGGCTCCTTTGGGGGCGGGGGATACCTTGTCTACGACGCAACGTCGTGCGAAGGTGTATATGCACGGCATTTACATGCCGGGTGTATTAGGGCCTGTGGCGGCTGAGAGTCTGCTATCATGCCGTGAGAGCTCAGCGCGCCGGGCTGGCCTGGTGTGACGATAACGGCAGCGTGGGCACTGGGTAGCGCCGGCTGAGAGGCGAGCGTGGCGGGAAAACATGCCAGATTGCGTTCCTGGACGAAGACATGAATTGCACTCGCTAGTGGGAGGTCATGAAGTTCAGGGTGCTTCGCCCGCTCGGTTTGTAGCACTGTGAGTGTGGTGGGTGACTTCACTCATATACAAATGGGTAGACAGGTGCCTTTTTGAGGACCTGCACCCTGCCTCCGACAACCACCTCGACTGCGAATGATGACGCGAAGCGCAGGCGGTTCAGAAGTAGCTCATGCGGTACCGAGTCCACGGACGAGACCGCAGGCGAGTCTGGCCGGGACTGTGCTCCTTGCAAAGCTGCTTGCGACCGCCCTGGCCCGTGCCCTTGCCCATGCTCTTTTGCGTCTGGGGTCGAGCCCTGGGTGGCCATGCGCACAGCCAGCATCGCCTGACGCATCTTGCCTCCAGGCCGGGCGTTCGCATTCGCGTGAGTATCAGATGGTGGCTTCTGATCCTCTTGCTCTTGCTTGCTAGCATTACCATCGCCCTGTGGGGTCTGGAATGGCGGCAGAGACTGATCCCTGGTCATGAAGCGGGTGTCGATGTCTTGCTCAGGGCAGATGAAGACAGTGCGGATCTCACGAGTCTCAAGGGCGCGATACTCGAGTAAGTCCAGTGCGATGTCAATGATCGACCTCAGGCCACCCTCCAAAGCTGTTGGCGCAGGCGACTTCAAGAATTCCGAGATCCTGGACTTCCAATCGTCCGTGAGCATTTGGGCCAACTTGGTCTTAGCCTCCTGACTATCGCGCTGGATGAGGCCCGAGAGGCCCTCAATCGTGGCACTGCGCCATGCCGACACCTTCGCGACTCCAGTCTGCCTGCTCTCCTCTGTGGTCGCGGTTGTGATGTACATGCCTCTGAGGTACGACTCAATCTTCTTCAGAGTCCTGCTGAGGTTCTCATAAATTCCGGGATGTAGGTAGCGCTCAAAGATCTCGTCGTGAACGACGCGGGATAGGAGGGCTCGCCCCACGGCGGTCATCTCCTTGGTTCCTGTAGCCATCGCATCCTCGCGGACGTAGTCTTTCAGCCAAGTTGGCAGCTGGACCCAGCTCTTGCGGATGTTGAAGGCAAGGGTGTTGATCGCGCCATCAAGTTGCTGGAACATGCGATCGTACTGGGCGTCGTCTAGAACAGTATTGGCAGTCATCTGCTGTGAGGCAATGACATTCTGCAGATTATAGACGCGGTTCTTCTCGCCAGCATACATATCCTTGAGCTTCGTGTAGTCGTCGTCTGT
>JAGYHY010000372.1:0-10136 GCA_024244165.1 Ascosphaera acerosa | reverse complement strand
AGGATAGAATCTGAGTGCAGGTGGCTCTCATTCTCAAGCATCTCTACGGAACCTGCCTGGCTACAGCGAAGCTAGGCATCCTGGCCCTGTACCACCGCGTGTTCGTCGGCGTCGTCTTTCGCAAGTGCGTCTGGGGCACCGCGGTCCTGACGATCCTCTGGTGGATCTCAATGGAAGTCATAGGCTTCACCTACTGCATCCCGTTCCGCAAGATCTGGCGGTACAACGACCTGGGCTGGTGTATGGACCCGCTGTCGGTCGGGCTGTACGAGTCCTGCATGAACCTGGTCATCAATCTGTGGATATTCATGCTACCTCTGCAGCCGATCTGCAAGCTGCAGACCGACACATGGCGCAAGGCCGTCTTTGCCATCCTCTTCTGCTGCGGTGCTGGGTGCGTCCGACCTGCTGCAACCCTGGAGCCCACCACGCTGCCACCCGTCTCATCACTCACTGACAAGCCGAGCAGCACATGCGCCGTCAGCTCGTACCGCATCTGGATCATGACGCACTCGTATGCTGGCCACATCCGTGAGTGGGACTCCTGCTGGTCCGTGAGATTGCTGCGACAGCCAGACTAATCCTGCTGTCTGGCTCCCAGACCTGGTCAATCTCAGGGGCTATCAGGGGTGCCTGGCGCTGTTCGAAGCTACCTGCACCATAGCCTGCGCCAACGCCCCATTCCTGTACAAGCTCGTGTCACAAGCTTTTCGCAAGACCCAACCCTCCACGAACGGCATTCAGCTGAACTGCAGCACCGCCTGCGCCGCCAGGCGCGGCCTCTCCACAGTCACGTCGCAGCAGCCAAGCATGGCTACGCGGAGTGATTGCGATACGGCCCACCTGACAGGAACAGGAGAGTCGCTGACCCCGCGGTCGTTTGTGACGACTTTCAACGTTGACCATGACCACCGCAGCGGGCGTGAATCCTGAGCGTGAGCAATGCTGGTTGAGAGGGTGTTACGATGAGCTCTCTGTTAGGTAGTGGTGGCTGCGATCGAGCTCGCTCGCTCATAATGCTGATGACAGCTAACAGACTGACGGCGTCACCCCTGACGTGCGGAACAATGCCAGCGCAAGATTTTCTCCTGAGGAGTGCCGCAGGCGAGATGACGCAGATGCTAGCAGCAAGAGCTGAACTCCGTCTGAGACCTTGATGCGCCACGGCAGCTGCAACGTGAGACTCTTCGATGACATCGTGGAGCGATGGCGCTGGTGATTTGAATTGCCTCTGCCATGCGTCGGGTTCACGTCCGAGGGTCTGCCAAATGCAGGCCAGCAAGCGGCCAGCAAGGACGGACAACAGCAGTCGTCGTCAGATGCTGCTGCGTCAAAGTCACACGGAGGCAGCTCTGACAACCGCATTTGCCGAACAAACACTCTTGCAACAAATTTTGCAGTCATCTGGGTCCTGAAATGGTCAACCTGCTCTGGTTTGCCTCAATGATGGTTGGCCCCGAGAGCTGTGCTCGCCATCCTATACCGTGACGCCAGATACAAGACGGAATCGGATTTTAATCCTGCTGCTGCTTGTCAAATGCGCAGCGGTTGGAATCCAGCTGTCGTTAGTTGTGTCGGCCCGGACAGGACAGTGGCAACGGTTGTGGCTAGCTCACTCGCCCATGCAGTTGTCTCCATAATCACTGAGCGTCATCGTCATATGAGATTGTCTGGAGTTATTATGCGTAGCCACTGGTGAGGAACCATTGCAGCAGCAATGACCAGGTTACCCTGCAAAAGCAGATGAGTATGGTTCAACTGGCTCAGAAGCGCGAGGCACTACCAGTCGACGATTGTCGGCGTCGGCGCGATGCGCTGGAGACAATGACTGCCGGGCCGGCGGCCAACGAGTAAAAGCACTCCCTCATTTGTCGCCTGTAGGCTCGTCAGTGCCAGGCGCAGCCGGCTCGGCGATGCTCGGTTTCCTCAGCTTGCCAACCGCCGTCAAAGTAGGTGTAGGGCCGCCTCCAACAGGGGTAGCGGCGCTGCCACCGAGGGCTCCCGCTGCTTCATCGCCCGCGACCGCCCTCTCGGCCGCTCGCCAGCGCTTCACTGCGGTTTCCACGTCGTCGAACATGTCAAGCGTGTCGGTGATGATGGCGCCTTCCTGCAGGTGTTCCTCCACCTCCACTTCTTCGATGCTTTCCAAGAGCCTGCCGCGCTTGCGCACTCGACTGATGATTTCCCGCCGCATGGGAAAGGCCCGTCCGAAGGCTGATTCGGGCGTTGGATTGAACATGATTGCGTTGGCGAACATGCGAGTGAGCTCCATTTCCAGCTGCGCTGAGTTCGTGATGGATTTAGGGGGGATCAGATCCGCGCTCTTCTTGAGCAGCAGTCCACCGCCCGCGGTTGGCTCTTCTTCAGGATTTGCCGCTTCCAGAGCAGCGGCCACTGCCTTGCTTCCCTGGTGTATAGCAGATTTGATCGATTTGATATCTTGCGGCCGGTAGATCAGGTCGCGGTATCCCGGGGCGTCGCGCTCAGTGATGGGTTTCGCGAAGATTGAGGCGCATTTGTGCGCCGCCACGTCGTTCATGATTGTGCCCGAGGTGCGAGTGAAATTGCGCGTGCAATGCACGTACTGCCCGTTATCTTCCGAGACATCTTCAACCGATGGCTCACGCTTACGCTTGGGGCCAGTGGTTGCCGCGGGCTCTGCTTGCTCGCGCGGCAAGCTATCCTCGGAGATGTGGCGAGCAGCACGCAGACGGGTAGAGGTTCGTCGCTCAGCCTCGCTCTCCTCGGCTGCAGTTGTCACAGAGAGGGAGCGTTGTCGAGGAGTTACGGTGCCACGTCGTCGTTTCCGCGCGGGCTCGGGGCTCGCATCTGCAGCATTGCCATCCTCAGCAGTAGCCGTGGACACGTCCCTGCTTCTTGTCCTCGCAGATATGTGACTCGGAGACACGGAGCGGCTGAGCGATCGCTCTGACTGACGCAATCGGCCGTATGACGGAGCAGGACTAGGCGACAATGCTGCTGCGTCGGTCTCCGCCGACAGTCTGGCTGCAGTACCGCTATCAGTCGCAGCGAGTTTGCTATCAGAGGCAGCGGTCGCATCAGCTGCTGCGACAGCTGCCTCAAGCGCGTCCACGAGTTGAGTGTTGAAGAGCGGCTCGGTTGGCTCCTTCGTTATTGGACTGACATCCTCTGGCCGTGGCCGAACCGGAGATCCGATGGCAGCAGTGCTGATCGGACTAGGGGCTTTCCACGGTGTCCTTGAGCCTGACGACTGCATTGACAATCGAGAGGGACGACGCTTGAAGGCGTCTAAGAAAGACGGCGGAAGTTGTGCCCCAGACGGTGCACCTGACTGCTTGAGCGACTCGGCATTAGGCACAGCAGACGGCACCGACGCGATAGGTTCTTGAGAATGGTCCAAAAGGACTGCAGGCGCGTGCTCGGGTAAGAGTGGTGCCGGCTCGGGCACTGTCGAAGGTAAGGCCTTTTTCTGTGGTGATTGCTCAACGGGTGCTTGTGCTGCAGGTGGAGGTAGGATATGGCTAGGTTGAGTGACCACAGGAGTTGTCAGTGGAGGAGGCTCAAGGCCGTGCGGTGTGGTTGGCCGATGAACGGTTGATGTAGGAGCCTCTTCTATCAGTGATGGAGCAGCAGGGGTTGGCTGAGGTTTTGGTGCTCGCGGACTTGCGGCTGTCTGTGCTGGTGGCAGCGGGACTCGTGGGCTCTGAACTGGCACGGTAGGGGTCGGCAGAGGTGGTGCAGAGATAGTCCAGGGCTGCGGCTTGACAGTGTCACCTCGGGGTGTCTGAATATCGAGAGGTGCCTCCCTCGACAATTCCTCCGCAGTCTTATCAGGCTCAAGGGCCGCTGTGTGGGCGACTGTGAGCAATTCCGCAGCCTGTGCCGCGTCCTGCTGCGCAGGAAAGAGCACCTCGTGCGTCACAGGTGGTGGCACGTTGGAGGGCGGTGGGACTGGCGGTTGAGCAATGGCGGCATCGGCAGCTGGCTTGACGGCTTCGACAGGAGCAGTCGATGAAGCGGGGCGAGTGCGCGAAGTCACAAGTACACTCGAGGCCGCAGCGGGGTTGACGACTGAAGCTGCGATATCGGCATGCGATGCTGGTACTTGTGCCGCTTGCGAGACTGGCGATCGAAGACGAGGCTCCTCGGTGGTGCTGGCCTGTGCAGCTGGCGTCGCTGCAATAGCTGGCGTGGGCTGTGTGGCGGTAGTCTCAGTGCTGGCCGCAGAGGCTGAGACGGTCGGAGATACCTGGCTGGGGGCTGCTTGTGATGCAGCGAGTGGGAGCTGATCTAAGGGCGCAGTCGTGGAGACCAGTGGCGACTGGACGATGGCTGCCTCGCGCAGCGGTGGTGAGACTGCATGGTGATGCTGCTGCTCGTCCTCGGGCTGAGAGAGCTCTTCCTCCTGCCGTCTTGGTAGTTCAGCCTCCTCCGCTTCCGTCTGTCTCTCAAGCTCCGCGATCTGACTGGCTAGGTCTCTGTACTGCTGCTCATCATCTCTGATCTCACGGATGGCCCGCGCGCGGTACTGTGAGTAAAGTCTGGCGGTGACAGCAGTGATTGCCCCTCTGAAGCCGGAAGCGGAGGACGTTGGGGCGTCGCTTGCGCCTGTCACAGGCGCGGCAGAAGCACTGGTTTGGCGCGGGCTAGCTTGCTCTTGCAGCAGGTCTTCACATAGCCGCCCGAGCGCAGCGTCGGACACGTCGCCAACACGGTGGCCGGAGTCGGTGGGACTACCCTCAGCACCGCGCTGCACGTCATGCCTGGCACGCGCGGCAGCCGCCCGATGCGCCTGTACGTGCTCGTCGCACTGCAAAGCCTCCGCGGCCTTGGCAATGCTCTGTGAGCTGACATCGTGGAGTGCGCTCAAGAAGCGCAGGAAGACGAGCGTCTCAAAGAGGTCGAGTGACGGCGATGACTGCATCGTGCGAGGCGTGCTGCTCTGAAGCTGCTGGAACTGGACTGATATGTCGGGCCCTGAGCCCTCGTGGCCATGGTGGTCGTCTCGACAGGGGGCTGGCTGCCCAAGCTGATTCGTGCGCACTTGCTGTGCGTAGCAGGTGGTCTCAGGCTGGACGATGCTGTGCGGCTCCTTGGGCGACTGGTGGCTGACAAGTGCTGGCTGGTGACTGGGACCGGTATCCCCAGATGACTCCGATGAGCAAGATGAGAGGCGAGAGAGACGTCGGACGAGCGACGTCGGAGTGGCGGCGCCCGGCGGGGTTCAGACGCGTCAGTCCCGCGTCGCAGCCCATTAACGCCAGGATGTGATGGCACACGCCAGGACTGCAGGGCGCGCCGTGGGCCGGCATACGGCGCACTCCGCGGAGCTGAGGTGTGCTGGGGCATGCAGAGCGCGGTGTGTCCCGCCGTATGCCAGCACACGTCGGCACTCTTTCGTCCAGCCTGCGGAACTCACGTCGCTCGGCTGTCGACGTCTTCGTCGCACCTCCTCTGCTCCTCTGCTCCTCTGCTCCACCCTGCGGGCTACTTAGCCAAACGTCGATTACGCCCTCTTGGAGGAAGCGAGGACATGCGCGCTGGTGGGCCTCGTCTCAGGCACTGGTGCTGGTCCCCGTCTCGCAGGAGGGGCGGCAGCGGCGTGTCAGGCTAAGGGCGCGGCCAGGACCTGCAGGAAGTGCCCTCCGCGACGCTCCACTGCCCTCAGCTGCCTGGAGGTGCCCGTGCCGATGGGTTGCGGCCACTGGTGGAGCTCGTGAGGGGAAGGGCTGGCATTGAGGTGGTGGTGCACGGCGTGTTGCCCCCTGGGCCAGCATAACGGGCGCGGACTGCAACTGCTTTGACGACGACGAACACTATACGTCGGGTCTATGGTCGTGCTCAATGTTAGGCCGCACGGCTCAACGACTGCGAGTGTGAGTGCATGCCGCTAGGGGACTGGGGGAACTGTTGTGCAGCATGAAGGTGCCAATCTGACGCCCTCGCAGTCCTGCTCACCGTGCCTCCAACTGTACCGTATCCGCACGACTGGCTGCAAGTATGGCCACGACGACAGCCGCCAAGCCCAAAGTCCTGATGCTGGGCAGGGTCGACATGTACGCTCCTTACGACTCCCACTGAGCCAAGCGGCGTGCTCGTCACGCGCGCGAGCAGCAAAGCTAATCAGACCAAAATCACCGCTCTGCCTACTGTTTCGCAGCGCCAAGGAGGCCGAGGAACGCCTCAGCGAAGTCGCAACGTTGATGACGACCTCCGCTAGCAGTCGCGCCGAGTTCCTCGCTGAAGCCCGCGCCGGCAAGTACGACGGCTGCGTGGCGGCGTACAAGAACATCACGACCAACCATATCACCGGCATCATCGATGCAGAGGTCGTCAATGCGCTGCCGAAGGGCCTTCGCTTCCTAGCCTCGCACGGTGAGGCGCCAGCACATCCGCCTCGCTTTGGCGCTCCCAGCTGACCAACTGAACGGGGATTGCGAGCGTGAAGGCGCCGGCTACGACCACATCAAGGTTGACGCGTGCGCCGCGCGCGACCCGCCGATCCTCGTCTCCCACACCCCCGAGGCCGTGGACGACGGGACCGCCGACTGCACCATGTTCCTGCTCCTCGGGGCGCTGCGCAACTTCGGCCCGACGATCCTGTCGCTGCGCCGGGACGAGTGGAAGAGCGAGCCGGTGCCCGCGTACGGGCACGACCCGCAGGGCAAGACGCTCGGGATCCTGGGCATGGGCAACATCGGGCGCAACCTCAAGCCCAAGGCCGAGGTGTTCGGAATGCGCGTCATCTACCACAACCGCCGGCGGCTGAGCGACGAGCTCGCCGCCGGCGCGGAGTACGTCGGCTTCGACGAGCTGCTTGCGCGCAGCGACGTGCTGAGCCTCAATCTCCCGCTGAACGAGCACACGCGCCACATCATCGGGCGGGAGGAGTTTGCCAAGATGAAGGATGGGATTGTGATTGTCAACACTGCGCGTGGCGCGGTCATGGACGAGGCGGCGTTGGTGGAAGCGCTAGAGAGCGGCAAGGTTGCCAGTGCGGGATTGGACGTGTACGAGAACGAGCCGCGCGTCCATCCGGGGCTGTTGGCTAATCCGAACGTGCTGCTTTTGCCTCACATGGGCACTCATTCGGTCGAGGTGGGTGCGAGTCTAGCATCTACCCGGTGGTGACATCTACTGACATGCTCTCGTCTTCGTGGCAGACCCAAGGCAAGATGGAGGCGCTCGCTCTGGACAACGCACGATCGGCAGTCCTAGATGGGAAGCTGCTTACCCCTGTGCCGGAGCACAGAAACATGAGCCACTCGTGAGAGGCGCGTCCAGTCGGAGGACGTGTGCTGAGTACGACGACCTGTCGATGGAGGTATGGACGGGGTATCTATGAGTTGTATATACATTGCGCCTATCTGAACAGCCCTACCGGCCGCTCGGCAGACCGTCCGGGATGGACATCTTCTCCCAGTTCTTCTCGCCCTTGCGCGGATGCTCAATCATGACCTGCGCGCCCCGCCTGCCACAGAACCCACCCGGCCCTGCGATCCGCTCAACCTCCTTCCACCGCGCCCCGTCGTACTGCACGTCAGCGACCGTGTCGCCGGCCAGCTCCGTCCGCCGCGGGTTGAACCTTGGCAACCCCGCGATGGCACTGACGAGGCGCTGCGCAGGCGAGAAGAGACGCTCAAACCGGCGCGCAAAGTGCAGCCACGCCAGCGTGCCGGGGTCGTACGCCACGCGGACGTACGGATTCATGTAGATCGCCGAGTCGGGGGGCTCGGCAGCCGATGCATTGGAGGGTGTGCGGGCGGCAGCAGCCTGGAGATCGGCGTGGATGAGGCAGCACTCCGAGGCGTCCCAGTAGGGGTCCTCCTCCGCTCGGAACCTGACCACGTCGGCGTTGGCGGCTCCCCTGCTCTTCCGCTGGAAGAACGCCGCGTCGAAGGCGACCATCCCGCCCCAGCAGCTGCGCACGCGGACCGCGTCGCGCTGGGCCAGCACGTCCTGCCGGCTCTCCGCGCGGCCGGCCGCCGAGAACCACGGGTAGAACGGCACGCCCATGGAGTAGCCGCGCAGGTCGCGGGTGGCGAAGGTGTCGTAGAACTTGAACGGGTTGATGAAGTCGACGGCGCAGGCGGCGCTGTAGCGGGCGGCGCCGGTGCTGTCGTCGACGTTGGTGGAGAAGAGCAGGTTGATCGCGTCGAGCGGACTGAAGACGACGTCGTTGACGAAGAGGAGCTTGTCGAACGCCGGCAGGTCGATGCCCTCGTCGGCGGCGTCGAGAGGACGCAGCGCGCGGTTGCGGACTGCGGCGAGGTAGGCGATGCGCTTGACTCGCCGCGAGCCGTCGGGGAGGGCGATCGACTGGACCGCGGCGTCGCCGACCACGTCCATCGACGGCTCGTAGACGATGGACTTGTTGCAGGCGGGGGGCACCTGCGCTGCGAAAGCGCGCAGTGCCGCCTGCCCGGCCTCGCCGCTGTTGTTCTCATACACGCTCAGGAAGACGCGCTCCGGACCAAGCAGGTCGATGAGGGCGAGGACCGCGGCCCCCCACGCGCCGCCGGCCACCTCGCCGGCCGGGTCGTACAAGCTCGCGGCGACGAAGACGGTCTCGTTGGCCGGGTTGCCCCTGCCGGGGCGGGCGGAGGCGGTGGCCGCCGCAACGCGGGCGGCGTAGTGTGCTGGCGGGCGGGAGTAGGAGGGGCAGAAGAGGCCGGTGAGCAGGACCAGCGCGAGGGCGGCGAGCAGGGCCCAGTGCAGAAGCGCGAGGAGCAGGCGCGGCAGGCCGTCCGCGCGCGTCACGGGCCGTGGCCGGAGACATGAGAGGGGCGAGCTGCACGGCCGGCGTGGCCGTCGCTGTCGACGGCTTCGTGGGCGCCGCGGGAGCCGGCGGCTGAGCCACGCACCGATCAGGGGGATGGAGCTGGCGGCTTGATGGAGCTGCGACGGCGGGCGGGCCGCGAGGAACGGCGTCGACGCTGCGTCTGCATCTGCGTCGTCGCCGTCGCCGTCGTGGTCGTGGGCGAACGAGGCTCTGCTTTCCAATTCAAATGCTTCGGTGAGATCACCGTCGCCGTCGCCGTCGCCGTCGCCACCGAGTAGCCGTCGAGAAGCCATGCTTCGCAAGTGCCAGGAGTGAGGCTCAGTCCGCGAAGGACCCCTCTGCGCAATCAGCACGGCATGGACATGTTGCTGCTGGCGGGGACGGGCCGATCAGGGCTGCGAGCCGTCCGCTCCCGGCTGTCGTCTGCCAATTGCAGGCATGACCGAGACTGACTGTGGTGGTGGCCGTGACTGAGGAAAGATGCCCACGCGCTCGCCTGCTCTTCCGTGATCGTCTTCACGGTGCTGCACAGTATGGCGGCGCTGCTCTGCTCTGCTCTGCTCTGATGGCGTGCGTCGCTCCAACTCTCCTGCCAGCCGGTGCCGTCGGCTCACGAACCCGGGGTGCAGGAGGGAGAGAAGACGGCGGGGTGTGGTCAGAAGTCAGGGGGGAGGGAACAGAAGGTCAGGGGAGATGGGAGCAGCGAGTTGAGTCGCCCCGACTAGTCTGTCTGCTGCTGGTCGCATGCTTCTTGGTGGGAGCATCATGGCTGGCCGCGTATACTCGTCAAGCACAACAGCGCATCCGCGTTTGTATCGGGACAGGCTGAGCGGTGCTGCATGCTGCTGGCTGTCCAACTGATAGTGCGGCCTGACTGTACCCTCGCCACGACCAAGGGGGAGGATGGGGAGCGCTACGCTACTCGAAGAACGCAGAGCTACGTGTATGTACAGCGACATCCTGACTCTCACTGCGGGTGGCCGCGAGCTGATTCAGACGAATGATGGATTGCTAGCACTATGAATGGGCGTAAGCGGAGCGAAGCGAAGCGATGCGATGCGCCGACGGGCGGGCGTACTGCAGGTGCCGGTCTGGACAACATGCGAGGCGGATGGGACGGACAGGACAGACGCGTGTGACTGGTAACTTGTGACTTGAAGAGGCGGCGAGGATGGTCGGTGCGGTCAAGACGAAGCGAAGCGAGGCGAAGCAGACATCGCACGGCGGAACGGGGACAGCAGCAGACTAGTGACGATGTGCGGGTGACATATTGATGAGAGTGGCACACACTGAAAGGCAGCCGCAGCGACAGCCGCAGCCGGCAGTGCAGCAGTGCAGGGGGCGACTCACGGCGGCGTAGAACGGGCGCGAG
>JAGYHY010000371.1:0-10141 GCA_024244165.1 Ascosphaera acerosa | reverse complement strand
GGAGCTTGGGTCGCTCGAGGCCTCCGTACAGCACGCTGGCCTTGTCCTGCTTGATCCCATGCTGGATGTATGAAAGGACCTTCTCCATGTGTGACTTCGATGAGAGAGGCCCCATGTTGACACGGGAGTCCATCAGATCACCCATTCTGACGTGCTGCATCCTGTCAAGCAGCTTGGCCTCGAACGCTGTCTTGAGCGACGCTGGAACGAACACGCGGGTCCCGTTTGTGCAGACCTGGCCGGTGCTGTAGAAGTTGGCCATCATCGCGGCGTCCGCTGCATAATCTAGGTCTGCGTCGGGCAAGACGACCAGGGGACTCTTCCCCCCCAACTCCATGGTGACATACTTCATGTTCCCACCGGCTGAGCCAGCAACCTTCTTGCCCGTCGACACCTGGCCTGTGAAGGAGACTTTGGCGATGCCAGGGTGTTGAGAAAGGTAAGCGCCTACCTCGCCTGAACCGTGAACTACGTTGAAAACGCCGTCAGGCAGGCCGGCTTCCTTGTATACCTGTGCAAGGATGAGCCCGTGGAGCGGTGTGAACTCCGATGGCTTATAGACCATCGTGTTTCCGGCAGCAAGGCATGGCGCAGACTTCCAGAGCGCACTATTGCAGGTGAACAGGCGTCAGCACGCGCCTTTGACCATACCTTAGGGACAGGTGTGTGCAACTGGCCATCTGACTCAGGCCGACTCACATCTGAATGGGGTAGTTCCAGGCACCGATGCCTGCGCAGACACCCAATGGCTCCTTTCTAGTGAACGCCCACGCATCCTCTCTCAAGGCGATGGTCTCGCCATTGAGGCCCCCACCGGCAACATAGTGCGCATAGTACTCAAGCACGTCAGCGCCAGTGACGACGTCGACAGTGCTCGTCTCAATGAAGGCTTTGCCGGTATCGAGTGTCTCGACGCGAGCAATCTGCTCATTGCGTTCTCTGAGGAGTTTCGCCGCCTGCAGCAGTATGTTGGCCCGCTCGACTGGTGATTTCTTGGACCACACGGGGAAAGCGGCTTGGGCAGCCTCAACAGCAGCGTCAATGTCCGTTGCAGCTGCAATCTGGACCTGTGCCAATGGTTTCGCGTTCGCTGGGTTGATGCTCTCGAATGTCTTCCCGGAGGAAGCCTCACGAGCTTGACCGTTGATGAACAACGTTTGCTGGGCAAAAACAGGTGCAGCTTCCATGGTGGCTGCGATTGGTCACCAACGTCTCAAGATACTGAATTCACGACGTGTAAAGTCGTAACTGGTGGTCGAAAACAGCGAGCTCCTCTATCCTGAGCTCTGGTCTGCCAGCTTGCTACCGGGTAGACGAAGTTTCTCGACTTTGGTGGCGGCCCTCTGCCGGCGCTATTCGGCTATCGAAGGATTCCTGGCTTCCACCGCAGCAGGTGGGGCCTGGGATGGATGCCCCACGACCGAGCGGAGAGCCGCAGTGCGTTTCACCGCCTTGAGTGGTGCGACTCGGATTGACTAACCAGGCTGGCGTTGCATGAAAGTGCTGAGCGCGAGTCTTACGACAGTGGCATTGCGACACCACTACTTGTTTAGAAGACTCACCACCATGGCCAACAACCTTTGCCTCCGTGGTGAGAGCCTGATATGCTTCCAACCTACTTGGCACTCTGCCCCCCTGGAGATTTCGGTCGATAGCAAGGACGTTCTCACGCCCATCGCCAGCCGCAGTCTGCAGCAGAGTAAGAGGCCAAGGTGGACCCCTTACAACCTGCGTCATGCACTGCGGGACCGTCCTGCTAGACATGCTCGAGGTGTTGTGGCAGGCAGCTGAGTGCTGGACGACGGCATAAGCTTGAATCAGAGGTATAGGCTTTGGCAATGCTCCCTGGAGTCAGATCAAGGCTGGTCAGAATGATCGGGACCACCACCTGGCAACAACTCTGAAGCACCATCTGGCATCAACTCTGAAGGGTGGTCGCATTGCCTGACGACCCAGCTGCGATGTGAGGGACCCCGCAATCGATATTGTGGCTGCTGGTTAGAGTGGACGTGTCTCCACCGAGCTCTGGACTTGACTACGTCACGGCTCCATACCATTCCGATGTGGAGGCACCGGCAGCAGCCAGCATTTGCTGATTCAAGATGGCGAGGCTCTTATAGATCGGGTCAGGCGTTCCCGATTGTCTGATGCCCTCCCAAGTCACTCCCCATCAGCTGCCTGCAATTCGCGCCAGCATCCAAACACCTGGGCTTCACCTGATACCAAGACTCGGCCGTCTCTCAGCCAGGGTTGACAGATTGATCTCTGCACGCCATGGCGACCGTCAATTCCATCCCCTCCAGCGAGGTCGACAACTACGACTATGTCATAGTCGGCGGCGGGACCGCGGGCTGCGTGATCGCGAGCAGACTGGCCGAGTATCTTCCCAAAAAGCGCATCCTGCTAGTCGAGGCTGGCCCTAGCGACCTCAATGACGACCGAGTCCTCCAACTCAAGCAATGGATCAACCTCCTCGGCAGCGAATTGGACTACGACTATGGCACGACTGTCCAGCCAATGGGTGAGTCAATGGCATGATCTCATCTGCGTCACAGTGTGAATCGAGTCGGCGGAACTTAGAATGGGGCCAGATCAACGGCACGACTGAGGGAAGTACTTGAATCTCATGCGTCTCTTCTCACGACAGGTAATAGCCACATCCGGCACTCACGTGCGAAGGTGCTTGGCGGCTGCTCGAGCCACAATACGCTAATTTCTTTCCACCCATTCGAGTATGACTGCAACGAATGGGTGCGTCAGGGTGCTCGGGGCTGGGACTTCAGCACGTTCAAGCGCCTGGTCGGTGGCCTGCGCAACACGATTCAGCCCGTCCACGAGCGCCACCGCAATCAGATGACTAAGGACTGGGTCAAGTCGTGCTCTAAGGCACTTGATATCCCTGTCGTTCCGGACTTCAACAAGCAAATCAAGGAGACGGGCAAGCTCACTCAGGGCGTTGGGTTCCTCAGCATCTCGTACAACCCCGAGAACGGTCAGCGTAGCAGCGCGTCTGTTGCGTACATTCACCCGCTTCTGCGCGGTGAAGAGAAGAAACCCAACTTGACCATTCTGACGAACGCCTGGGTCAGCAAACTCAATGTCGACGACGATGTCGTGACAGGCGTCAACCTGACACTGCAGGACGGCACCAAGCTCATCCTGCATCCGAAGAAAGAGATCATCCTCTGCGCAGGAGCAGTCGATACTCCTCGTCTGCTGCTCCTGTCCGGCGTCGGACCTAAGCAGCAACTGTCGAACCTCGGCATCCCCGTTAAGAAGGATGTCCCTGGCGTCGGTGAGAACCTGCTAGATCACCCTGAAACTATAATCATGTGGGAGGTAAATGCGCCCGTCGACCATGAGCGCACCACCATGGACTCAGACGCCGGCATCTTCCTGCGGCGTGAGGCAGCCAACGCGGCGGGCCACGATGGCGATATTTGCGACATCATGATGCACTGCTACCAGATCCCGTTCACCCTCAACACAGAGCGTCTCGGCTATGATGTCCCCAAGGACTGCTTCTGCATGACTCCTAACATTCCTCGCCCACGCTCTCGCGGTCGGCTTTACCTCACATCTGCCGATCCAAACGTCAAGCCTGCGTTGGACTTCCGCTACTTCACTGACCCTGAGGGCTATGACGCTGCAACTCTGGTAGCAGGCTTCAAGGCCGCGCGCAAGGTCGCCGAGCAGGCACCGTTCAAGAATTGGCTGACGCGCGAGATTGCGCCCGGGCCCAAGGTGCAGACGGACGAGGAGCTCAGCGAATATGGTCGCCGTGCGGCACACACTGTGTATCATCCCGCCGGCACCACGAAGATGGGCAATGTCAAGACTGACCCCATGGCTGTGGTCGACCCGCAACTGAAGGTGCGCGGCATCAAGGGGCTTCGCGTCGCCGACGCCGGTGTTTTCCCCACCATGCCAACCATTAACCCCATGGTTACTGTCCTGGCCATTGGCGAGCGTGCTGCGGAGCTGATTGCTGAGGAGGCTGGCTGGAAGAACCCGTCTGCCAAGTTGTGAGGGGTGACGCGTTGCGCCATGCTACAGCTGCCGAATCGTGCTGCGCCGCCAACTACCCTACCATTACTTGTATATAGAATCAGCTGATCAGGCACGACCATGTTGCCATTTGTAGATGTTGGTCAGTGAGAACAGTACATAGTATACGCTTTGCAGCCGCCGCAACTGTGAGGTACTGCGATCTTGCTATCGCGCCCTGCTCAATGCGCTCAACCAGTGTAAGTGTGACATCCGCCTTCTCAAAATGTGATGCTGTCGCAGTGTCACGAGACTCAGACGGTACGTGCCACTCAGTCGCTCGCGGCATTATCAACATTCCTGTCGCGAGGTATTCCCCCAGGCTGATCGTCACGATCGCCTTGAGTGAGCCGGTGCTGACTGAGCCTGGACCATGAGCTCGGTAGCAGCGCATGCGCTACTCTGACAGCATGGCTGACAAGCTGGGATAGGTGAGACGCACCATGTAGCAGACACATGACGCGGGACCAAGTTCCTGCTACCTGCCGTATCCTGGTCAGAATCGACGGTCATGTGAGCCTGCGCAACGTGCAGCCAGCGTTGGTGGCCTGACCTCAGTTGGAAGACAGTGGCAGCGGTAACCCTGCTGAGAGGATGTGACTTGCAGCATAATTTGCCGCTGCATGCAGGACCTTCGCTCAGCGTGGTGCGCCTGCTTCAATGCTTGGCGTGACAGCAATCGCTGTGACGTCTACCGACACAGCCCTATGATGGTGTGGGACTGCCTCCTGGCATTGGCGTGTAACTTGCCAAACATTGAGTCCCCTCCGACCAATCACTCGGTTGAGAGTCGGCAGCACACCGTCCTCCGCAAAGTCCAAGTCATCCAGTCCGATATGGTTGCGGTATGTCGACAGTAGATGTAGTGCTAGTCTCTCTGACGCTAACAAGTGCGTTGGTGACGGTTCTTGGTCGGAGGCAGATGCCGTGACGTAAGCGTCGAGGACTGTGGCAGAAGCGGGCGCAACGAGCAGTGCCAGGTAGTGCAAGTGTTCTTCAGTCGCTAAAGTCTGGCAGCTTGGCACGAGGGCTTCTAGCCGGCCTAGCACAGTGTCGAAGTTGGCACCCCCGAGATCGTGAATGGTGAAGGTCAGCGAGGTGTTTCCCAGCAACCAATTGGGAGCCCTGTAGGCCTTCCACCAGACTACCTCAACATTCGTAGGCCCGTCGGTCTGCAACGTGTCGCGGACGATGTGTGGCAGCTGCAGTGTGGTTGGTACGACACCGCCTTGATGATAAACTCCCATAAGGATGCCGAAGATGGAGTTGAAGGCAATCCAGATGGCGACGTAGGTGCGACTGAGGGGCTTTTTGAGACAGGTCAGGAGTAGAGGCACACAGGGTAGCAAAAACCGTGCCTCTTGGTGCGGAAAGAGAGAGAGGGCAGCAGCCCCTGAGAGTGCCGCCATTGCTCTCGGAGTCTTCAGCGAGAACCATGAGGAGGACTGCATGGTGGCGATGGTGTAAAGAAGCAGTAGATACGCAGGACCCAGCAGTTCGGGCATATTGACGAGGAAGTGGTGTAGACGCGAGTGTATGCCATGCTCGGCGAGATTGGTGGACTGAGAGTTGTACTTGAAGTTGTTCAAAGGGGTCAGGACCGGCGTCCTGTGGACCCTGCTCATGACGGAGGTGCCTGGCTCTGCGGGTGCGTAGAACGCAGTGTCCGCACAGACGGCGCAGAATGCCGTAATCATGGCCGACATGCCGATGCAGAAGGCAGAGAAGGGCCTGTTCTGTTAGTCAGTGCTGCAACGTGAGGAGAGGGGAGCTTGATGGAAAGGGGGCGCAGCATACCTGCGCCAGAAGTGTGGCAGCAAGTGCAGCCCTGGTACGAAGAGGTAAGCGGGATAGGTGATGCGATTGAAAGTGGCCATCGCTACCACTGAGCCTAGAACGCCGCAGTCGAAGATGCTCGTATGGTACTGCTCGGCTAGTTAGCACCGGACCTAGCTTGCCGCGTTGTGACGTGCATTGCCCTACCTGATTCTCCTTCACCCTCTTGATGAGGACCAACGCCCAGATGACAGCCAACGTCTCCAAGGAGTTCGAAAGCGAATGCGACTGGTGCACCCAGGTAACGTAAGAAGAGGCGACAAGCAGCAGAGCCTGCCTCCTTTTGCGGTGGGATATGGCCAACTCCGTGATGGCCCAGTCCTCCAGAATGAAAGTCCACAGGAAGAAGATGACCCTGATTGCGTAGTATACGAGCTCGGGCGGAGGCGCATCGCCATAGCCCAGCTCACCCCAAATCCATTTCAAGCACGTCAGCGGCAGGCCGTACGCGATATAGAGTGGCAGGACGCTGCGAATCGGTGCCGTGCTGGTGAACTCCCATGGTGGCGACGAGGGAAATCCGTATATCTGGCCTATCGGGCGCGAGATTGCGCGGGTCAGTTCGCCTGCCGCGGATGGATTATGCACATGGCTTTGAACTCACTTGTTATGATTTCGGGGCCCTGGAAGTGCTCGTCTGGATGTATGTAACTGGGCGCAAAGACGAAGTAGATGCGCACCAGCAGTAGCAGGAGGTAGAGTCGCCGAAACATGACACAAGATGCCGCCCAGTCCCCAGTTTCAGATCGCTGCTGCAGAGATGATGCCGGTGCCGATGCCGATGCCACTGCTCAATGCCATGTCAGACAGGGTTTCCTCAACGGATACAGCTGTCACTTCGTTGCGGGGCGTCTCACTCACTGCAATCGAGCGCTCCTCGAAGCTATGCTTGGAGCTCCCGACCTGTTGTCTGAGCTGCCAGCTGTGCGTCTGAGGTGCGGGTTCCCCGCAGTGCTGGGTCCCAAGGTCCCGTTCCTGGCTTCAGGACCAGCGCGCGGACAGGAGAATCTCCTGGAGGATTCAGATGAGTCAACGCTACTCGCGTCAAGCTTGCCTTCCGCCATAGCTTGAGTCCAAAGGCTCGGACCATGATAGCTCGACTGTCGCGACGGGCTATGTCTGTGCGTTGGACTGGTCGTGTCAAGCGGTTAGAAATGTTGATGACAAGCTCTCTCTGCGGGGCTCTCCGCAGGTACGGTTACGGATGGCGCAGCTATTGCACGTCCCTATTCCTCAGCGCGCGCTGCAGGAACAGCATCGATAGCAAGGGCAGCAGCATGAGCCTGGAGCACAATCAGAATGAAGAGCTTCCAAGATGGCGATTAGTTAGTGGTGATATGAGAGCTAGGTACAGTACAATGCGTCAAGCCGGGCGGATAGGGAGCCGCAGCCGATATGAGATGGTAAAATCACTGTGTCAAAGCCTTCTGAGGCAGCGCAACGCTGTGGTAATCGCAAGGTCATTCAGGGGAAAGGCCCGCTCTGGGCCGTGAGAATCATATGCGAGCTGCTGCGAACTCAATGGCGGGTGGGATTGCGAGGACAGGATCGCTGCGTCTTGCACGTAGCGGAACGAGCGGCGGGTTGCAATGGGATGGAACCAGGACCCCGACGAAAGCAGCTGACAGCAGGCGTGGCCCAGCGTGAAACCCAGTAGCAGGTGTTTTGGAAGATACCAAGACCGACGAAGGCTGGTACCATGACTAGGATGGTCACGATTGTTGCTTGTTGGCATCAACGTGGACCTCGCCCACAACCTCTGCGGCAGTTGCATCGGAGAACTTGAGGTCCTCATCAATGGCTGTCGTGTCGCGGACCTTCAGGTAGATGATCGGCGCGGCAATGAGGAGAGACCCGGAGACGAGACCCCAGGAGCTGCCGAACTCGGCAGCGAAGGATGCCTTGTCGTTGTCGAGACTGTAGGAAAGGGTCAGACATGATGATTGGATCGAAGGTGAAGTGATAGGCGGAATCAACGTACGCCCATGCGCCAGCTGCACCAGCGGATTGTATGCCCTTGTAGAATCCAGCGAAGTTGGCAAGCTTGCGGGAGTTGTTTGACAGCGCGCCCATCGACCTGCAAAACTCGTGTTAGCGGCATCCCCTTCGGCGTTCACACCTCCCTGAGGAGTACACACCAATACACAAATGTCTGGAAGACAGCATCGTAGAAGCCGTAGAACATGTACAGCACGAACGGTCCTCCGAACCCCGAGTCCGTCCAATCCATGAGCACCGGGTCATCGCCCAGTTCCTCGCGAGTCGGCATGGTGCGGTGGTAGGCATAACCGCCGCCCCAGATCGCCATACCCAGCGAGAAGATGATTGCCCAGCCCATCTTCGCGCGAGTCGTGCGCTTGAAATACTTCAGATCGAGGACTTGCCCGAAGATGATGGCACCGACCATCTGCATGGACCAGTAGATGACGTTGTTGAGAGAGCGGGTGCGGATGTTGAAGCTGGAGCTGTTGACGATGTTGAAGTGGTAGGTGTAGAACCAGTTGCTGGCGAAGAACATGGGGAACAGCGCGATAATGTAGGAGTCCGTGCGGATGACGCTCAGGAGACCGAGCAGCTCGGTCTTCCAGGACGGGTGCTTCATGACGATGACGCGCGAGCCATCTTGTCGGCGCACGTACTTTGCATCAATCAAGAAACTAGCTAGGACGAAGCCAACGAACATGAGGACCATGAACGCGATGTAGGTTCCGTCCTTGACGCTGTTGTTGACTGAGTGAATATTTTGCCCAAGCGGGATCTGCAACGGTGTCAGCGAGTTCAAGCAGACAACGTATTGATGGAAGACTCAACGTACCAAGCTGCCGATAACCCCTCCCAGGTTGAAGATGACCCAGAAGATACCGATGTACTTGCCCTTGTTCTCTTCTTCAGGATAACTCATCATGACAGTCCCCTGCGCAGCCCACAGGCAGCCAGCGCAAACACCCATGAGGGCACCGGCGAAGATCGTGAAGCCTCCATTCTGAGTATGCATGTAGCATAGCAGCGAGGCGACATACATGAAGTAGCCAAAACCGCCGAAGAAGAGGGCAAATCGTGTACCGATGACATTTGTGATGGAACCGGCGAAGAAACCGACGACGGCGAAGCAGGCGTAGACGGCGATATTGGCTCGATCAGCGACGGTGTGGTCCAGCATGCCGGCACCACCCAGCCCGTTGACAGCGTTGAACATGCCGGGACACAGGAAGCAGACGAAGGCGACGATCAGCAGCTGCGCCATCGGCGAGGCGTAATACGGCAGCTTGATCGGCCCTATCTTCATCGACCTGTACATCCATGGCTTGCCCTCGGGCACGATTGTTTCACCCGTGACGGAGAGCGCGAAGGCTCCTTTCTCATTGACCGACCCATGCATGCTGAGGCTCGTGCTTTTCTCGTGGGTGTCTTCAACAACTCCGCCTTCGGTGGCTTTGGCGGGGTCCGCCTGCTCTGACGACATGGTGACGGTGGTAGCAGCACCCTGCCTGTCTTGGAACCGGTGGTGATGGGTCAGGATATGTAATGGCTCCTAGGTAGCGATGCCGAGAAGCTGAGCTCAGGCGCAAGAAATCAGCATCAGTCGAGTCCGCCCTTGTTCACGTCCCACGCCCCATCTGAAAGCCCATGCAGTAGCGCGCAAAGCGCACGAACGTGCAGGATGCTACATGCTCGTAGGTGGAAGCGGCGTATATACCTGGTGTTTTGACTGCTCGTCAATGGCTGTCGATGCAATGCCTGTTGAGCAGGCACAGTAGATTTGCAGCGAGCGGTCGGCAGTCCACGATCAGGCGGCGCGTGAGGGTGTTCCGCCGTGGAGTAGAGGTGAAGCAGCCTGCTTGAGACGAGACCTTGAATGGATAAGAGCAGCAGACCCGCAAATAGATAACGGCCTCAGCTTGTCGTGGAGCTGTTGTGAGTATAAGTACTCCGTAACGTATCTGTATACCGAGAACAGCTGCAGCTGGCCCCTCCACCCCCCAAAACGAAGGGGACTACGGGCCGCAAGCGAGCACGGGACGGCGAGGCGGGCTGAGCTGGCTCATGCAGCAAGCAAGGCTGGTCTCATTTCATGCTCCTCGCGGGACCTGTGCAGATGTGACGTGACTCGGCTTGTTCTCGACTGCGAGGCGTTCAACAGCAGCAGCGACGATGGCGACGGCAAGGTGACCTAGTGTGTGAATGCATACTCAGCACGACGAACCCCTCACACTCAGCGATAGCCAGGGTTAATAGGTCACGGTAAAAGGAGGCGGAG
>JAGYHY010000369.1:0-10148 GCA_024244165.1 Ascosphaera acerosa | reverse complement strand
AAAATCGAAGGATCTCGGAATTTTCTAGCGCTGCAGATCACCATGCAGCCTGGCTTTTGACGCCACCTGGTGACAGACACCACCTCCGACATGGCGGGCGGCAACCAGGCTCATCGGCCAGGCTCCTCGCGCGGAGCCAGCCCCGGCAAGTCAGCAACGTCAGGAGCGTCTACTGCCAATACGGGTGCAGCCGCCAAGACCGGCGGCAAGTCTCCTCGCGAGATGACCCCCATTATCGGCAACGACGGGCGCATCATCGACCCGTCCGAGCATCTCCCCACAGACACCTGGGCCCCCGAGCCCGAGCGGCGGACCGCCAAGCCCAGCAGCTACGCCCACAACGCGCGCTTCGCCCAGCCAACGGCCGCGGCCGCGACGTATTCTGCCGGCGGCAGTCGGCCCAGCACCAGCCAGGGCCTGCCTTCGTCCGCGCCCAGCCCGGCACCGACAGCCTCGTACGCAGGCCGGCCCGTCTCCCGCGGCGGCGACGACAGGCTCGCCAGGCCCGTCAGCAGGCAGAGCTACGACTCGCGCATGGCAGCCCCGCCGCAGCAGGTGTACGGCCGCACAACGCCGTCCCCAGCCCCATCACCGACGCGCAGACTCTCGCCGCTGCCCTCGCCGGCGCCCTCACCGCTCAGCCTGCGCTACCAGTCGCAGCAGCAGCAGCAGCAGCAGCAACCGCAGCATCCGCGCGGCTACAGTCGCTCGCCCCAGCCGCTGTACTCCGCTCAGCCGGCTACATCGCCGAGTCCGTACGATATCGCGCCGCCGTCGCCGCGTTACGAGGCCACGCGCGTCAACGCACCCATGTTCGCGCCCACCCCTCGCGCGCCCATCAACGCCAGCTTCTACGCGCCCGCCGGACCGCCCATCCCCACCAGCGTGCCGATCGAGGCGAGTGGAAGCGGCTTCGCCGACGATGACCGCGACATCTTCAACGACGGCGGCGGCGACGATGCGATGCTCCGGCGGGGGATGAGAGGAGCGCAAGGCGCCGTCGGCAGGAGTGCAGGCTGGTACTGAGACTAGGACTGAGGCGATGGCATGGCGTGGAGTCACGTGTCGCCCTGTACATGCTACGAACGGCTTTGTACAGTCCCTGCCATGCCGCTTACAAGTGTAGCTAGTGGTAACTCCTCGTAGCTCAATGAACGATTGCACAACTACATAGCAGGAGATGCCACTCATGCCTAGCAACCACCATGTGCGATCGTAGATCATCACCATGCTCGAAGTGGGTATCCGCTAAACGCAAGCAAACGATGTGCGAAACCGACTCCCCTGACGCCGCTGCCCCGTGCTCCCCCTACTCTCCGAAGCCGATCCCCAGGAGCCGCGCCTCCGCGTCATCCCTCAGAGCCAGCTTGACGTCCTCCGGCGCGATCCGTAGCCTGACCCGTCCGCTGCGATCGCCAACTATCCTGCCGCCGCTCCGACTCCCACTCCCACTGACGGCGTCGCCCTCCAATGCTATGACGCCGCTGTTGCTCAGCTCCATGGCGGCCGTGCGCATGGCCGGCGTCCGCAAGGCGGCGCCTCTGTCACCGTAGCCATCGTCGTTACGGGGACCGGACCCGGGTGCTAAGAATGACTGCTTGAGGTGCGCGACGAGCTCAGCCCCGGCGCCCGTGCTTGACGCCGAGGTGGCAGACTCTGCGATATGCCTGCTCTCGTCGACAATCTCGCCCAGCGTTGACTCCGTCACTCCCGTGCGGCGGATGCGTGAGAGAAAGGCTGCGAGGAATAGTTTCACGCTGAGAGGCAGGCAGCGCAGCGATTGCTGCAGGGGTGTCGACGTAGCCTCTTGAATGGCCTGCCTGATGGTCGCGATGGTCACGCGGGGGAGCTGGTGGCTGTGGTGGTCTAGCTTCAGAAACCGTGCGGTGGTAGGGGTAGCTTCAACGTCGTTCTCGTAGTCGGCCGCGACCGAGGGAGGCCGTACGTTCTCCTTGCCCATGATCCTGCGTTGTCTGCCAGGGGTCTTGCTCGGTGTGGCTGGTATCCGATCGTCATCGTCATCGCCTTCACCGTCGTCATCGTCCTGCTCAGGTATCATACTGAGCCGCTTCGGCTGCTTCTGCGGTCCGGCTTCTTTGCGGCCCATCTCTTCACTTTGCTGTTCTGCGATCTCGACTGCGCGGCGGCAGATGTCGAGAGCCCGCCTAGCATCGCCGCTGACGGCAGCGACCTTTCTGCTCGCGAATTGCAATGCGTCCGGTTCGACGATCGTCTTGGGAACATTGGCGAGACGACTCTGAATGATCTCGATGAGATCGTCGTGCTTGTAGCCGGAGAAGGTGATGCGAGTCAGGCCGAGCCGCGATGATATCTTGTTGCTGAGCGTCCGTTCAGGCAGGTCCATTGTATTCGCCACTGCGAGCACGACGAGCCGCGAGTAGCGCAGTGCCGGCCAATTGAAGAAGTTGTACATGACCGACTGGTTGCGAGTGACCAGTTGATCGAGTTCGTCCATGAGCACGACGCACGGCACTCGTCGTGGCGAAGGGTGCGTGAACTCGCGCTCCAGCAGGTCGAGCGCATGCGCTGGCGCTACGCGATCGCCTTTCAGGGCCTGCCACAGCAGAGAGTATGACTGGTACGGGTCAGTGACCTTCATGCCGTTGATCTCGACGAAGACAAAGTCGTCCATGTCCTCGTACAGCACTGCGTTGTTGAGCTGCGCCACGACCTCCCGCACGGTGGCGGTCTTGCCGGTGCCGGGCGGCCCTGATATGTAGATGCACGTGCCGGCGCCGTCGCTGATTGCTGATCGCAGGCTTTCGTAGACCATGGTGAATTCTTTCTCTCGACGGGGGAGTGCTTCCGGAACACTCGAGACGTGCAGCAGGTTGCGTGCCTGCCGATAGGGCGAGGACGCAAAGTACGCGGGGGACAGGATCCGCGTGCCCAGTGGCGTGAACTCCAGGGGCTTCTTGACGATGATTCGTTTGTTGGTGGGTGTCGTGATGTACCTCTGACTCCGTTGTGAGGTCGGGGTGCCGGCCACGGAGCTGGCCTTGCGCCGCTTGCGAGGAGTGCTAGGCTGGCTCGTTTCAGTCGGTGTCGAGCTCCGCGCAGTCTTCGCCTTACCAACTCCGTCACTCTTCTCGTCTTCAGCTCGCTTGCGCTTGCTCTTCCTTAGGCCCGCCTTGATGAAGTCGATGAAGCGGAAAACCCCCATCTCACCGCCATCGTAGACTTCCTCCCAGACGAACTCGTCGGTGTACTTCCCCTGCAATTGGTTGACGCCTCTTCGGCAGACGATACACTTGTTGTACTCTGCCAAGGCAGCCTTGTCCTTGGGCCTGCCGTGCGGATAGCGGGAGTCGAAGACAGCGGCGGACATGATACTGGCCTTGCCATTGATGGAAGTCAGGGGATTGACATTGAAGTCGACCGTGATGTACTGCTCGTTCGGCAACGCGTCGCCTCGGCGCTTCTTCTTTGTTGCCATGAACTCGTCGGGCGAGGCAAACCACATGATGTTCGCACACTTGATCTTGCCATTGTCGTCGTCGGGGGCACCGTCGCCGTCGCCGTCGCCGCTGCCGTTGCGTGTGGTCTGGTCGTCTGTCGACTGTTCCCCATCGAACAACTCGCAGGCTTCCTCCAGGAACTCGCAAATGAGCCCTGCCCAGTCGTGTCCGGCCTCGGGCGACTTGAGCAGGACAGCATCGCCAACTCGGCACTCGAACTGGTTCATGCGCGCTCCGACAATCCTGCGCTTGACACGTCGCTTCGTTCGGGACTTTGGACGGCTTCGTTTCGATGGTGTCGCGCCGACCACGCCACCACCACCCTTGCCGCCGTTGTTGCCATTGGCAGTGCCATTGGCCTTGTCGCCGTCGCCGTCGCCGTCGCCGTCACGGTCACCAGCATCGTCATATATCCACTCCCACGGGTGATCCTCGTCGCCCAGCTCGTCGTCCGAGTCCTCATGCAGAATGCCTCCCCTGGTCAGCCACAATCTGTTCTGCTCGGCCAGCTGCGCCAGGCCAACCGGCGGCAAAGCCTCGTCGTCGCTCGACGCCGCGCCCATGACGACGCAGTGAGTCCGAGCTGCAGCAAGCAACGAGCAGGACGGCTTTCCTGACCGCCCTTCGCCCTTCCGCCCTTCCCTCCACGTCCCGCTGTCAACCCCGTGCGACGCAGCAATCGAGTCGACGTCGAGGAGGTCCTTCCGAAAACAGGCAGTGGCCGCCAATGACGTCACCGCGTCCATGACGTCACTGAAATCGACCCCCTTTTGCCGCGCGCCTTCACTTCGGCTGCGCTCGCCTGGTCGACCTCACCTCACTGCACGTTGACGCCTGCCACATCTGCGGGCGGGAGGAGGCTGTGGGAGGGAGCTTAATGGGCGGACCGATGCCAGGAACCGTGGCAGCGAGCGAGAGCTACCTGTCTGGAGAGGGTCCCGGGCGGGCTCAATGGCACTGGCTGGTGAGTGCATATGAGCTCCGTCGGCAGGTTGGAGACCGGTGAGCGGAGATGGTGCGCGACAGCTCAGGGGCGCCAGAGTCGGGAGAGGGGCCATTGATGCGGTTTGCTGGCCTCATGCATCAAGATCGGTTCGTTGACTGTCAGCCCTCGTCAGAACTCCCTTTGGCCGTGCATGCCATGACTGACAGCTGATAGGCTGGCCTATGCCTGCCACAAGCGTGCCGTTGCAGCGCTCGCCAGAGCCGCATGATCTACGCACCCCGGACGCACTGCTGAGTGCGCGCTGCAGCCATGACACCGGAAAGGGACGTCGACTGGTCTGCGCGAATACCGCCAGACCGGCCAATGAGATATGTCCCGTCCTTGCGGCCTGATATGCAGAATGCTGAGGTGGTGAGATGCCATCTCAGGAATGTTCAGACAGTTGGAGAGCGTGTATGTGGATATGCTGCAGGACCTTGCGTTGCGGGTGGTATCGCCGCATTCTGAGCGCGCCGCTGACACTTGCTAGTTGCTGTACGTCTACCACGCGAGGCCACCCATGACGGCTTGCCTGGGCAACGGTGACTGAGCCCAGCAGTTACTCTACCAGAGACAATCGCATTCCTCTGCCCGAGGTGGCAGCTTGGAAGAACAATGTAGTTCGTCTTCAGAGGTCACGTTCTGCTGGATCAACTTCATGCACGCCAGCTGACCTCCTGCGTCTCGCTGCCAGTCGGTCCTCTCACAGTACCACAACTTCTACTTCATCGCAAGCGACGATATAATCCAGGTCTATGTCCTGACTACTACGCATATTCCTCCCCGGCCAGTCCTGATCTTGCAGCCGGACCTGGCTAATCCTGCCGCTCGAGGCAGATTCACGGATGTCACGCAGCACACGATCAATCATATGATAATCGGCGAGCTGGGTACTGAGGAGGTGCTCGTGTTTGCGACCGAGTCAGGCAACGTTGGTGCATTCCATGTCTCAAGCATTGCCTCGGTGCTGGAAGAGGTTCGCGTCGAGCCTCCGCCGCGATACGACCCGCTAGAGGCTGGCAGGAAGGTGCGGTGCTTCTTCACCAAGTGGATTGGGGCCAGTGCGTGGGGTCTCGCCACCCACAAGCAGGCCAGGTTGATCGCGGTGTCCGCCAACAATCGCAAGGTCTCTGTCTTCGCCCTGGGCCTGCACTGCCTATCATGTCACGGACGGTCAAGCACGCGTCGAGAGCGAGTTCCTTGCGAGCCTGAACCGCAGGGTTGGATACAGATTCACAGCGATGAGGCGCTGAGAGAGCATCACAAACGCCTGCCATGTGACCGACGATCGACCAACGTCCACCTCATCTACCATGGACATGGCAACAACATACCCTCCGTGTCATTCGACGAGTCAGGGGATGATCCGACCGACATCTTCATGCTGAGCGTGGACATTGAGAATGTTATCATCATATGGAGGGTCTGGAAGTCGGTAACGCCCTGGCGAGTGCTGAAGACGCACTTGCTGTCCGTTCCGAGGATGGGGTACTCGGGCGTTCACCGAGGCTCACGGAGAGGCTGGGGCGTGCTGGCTCTGAACCGCCAGCACTTCCGGACCAAGACTATGGTTGACATTGCCTGTCCCGGTGCATCGGACAAACGGACCTGGCGCTCCGGACCGAACTCGCCGGCGCGCATGAACGCGGCCGAGGCGAGGAGGGGACACTGCACGGTCGATGTGGATGAACTGTTGGGCCGCGCGCCGAGCAGGCTCTCGGAGACCTCGCAACGACGCATGGCGCAGCTATGGGCCAAGCCTCTCGACTTAGAGGATTCGCCGCGATCGCCTGAGGGCCGCGACGAGATTGCTACGCCAGCTGGGGCATCACCTGCCGACACGGCTGACTCCGCTGGCTCCGACATTGAGAGGAGCGCCAGGTACTTGACATCGATGAAGACGGTTGATCATCATCACACCCCACGCTGCCAGCTGCGGCTTCCGCGAGACGCGCTTGGGCATTACTGCCCATCGTTCATGCGGCTTCCGCGCATGAACGCGTCGCCAGCAACGGTCGAGTGGCACAGGGAGGTCGTCCCGCCGTGGCGGGACTTCGCCTTCGCGCACTTTGGCCAGGAAGACGTCATGCTATACAGCAGCACGCTGACACTGCTGCCCTCGACGATCTATCGCAATCCCTTCGTCGAGAGCGAGGAGGACGAGCTAAGCAACTACGATGAGGGAGGCTGGCGCCGTATCAACATGTTTGCCGAGATCGCTGAGCTGGGCGTCATCGTTGCCGCCTCGCAGCACGGGCGCGTCGCCGTGTTCACCATGACTGATGTTGAGGGGAAGGGCCCGACGCTTCGGATCGACCATCTGATTCCGCGGGCGGGCGAGGTGCGAGAAAGGGTGCCCCTGGCGGGCCTCGCCGTCGGGCCGGTTCTAGACGGCATGGAGACTGGCGCCGAGACAGAGGTGCCGGGCAGGCGGCGCTTCAGCCGTCAGGGGAGGAACCAGCTACGCGCCTACCGCAGGTACAGGCTGATCCTGTACTTCCAGGACCACACGATCATGCACTACGAGCTGTCCGATGCCTGGCCCGGCGACATGCTGAGCGCGACGCACAAGGTCAGCCCGAACGAGGGGCTGTGGACGGTGGTGCGGGACGAGAATGAGGGGCAGCGGCGGGTCAAGGTGAGGCGACCGGCGATATCATCAGCGTCGTTGAGATAGGCATGTTCCGCGCACTGCACTGTATGCAGTAGCTGACAAATCATACACTGCGCTTGCAATCAAGAAGGGTCCCCTGCCAAACACCAGACCAGAGTAACATTACCACTGCCACAGTCTATCTAAGCGTCTAAGCGTCCTCGATGACGGCGGTCTGCAGACCCTTGGCGTCCTTGACGTTAACGGCCTGGACGAGGGAGTACAGCTTCTCCTTGGCGCCCTCCTCGTCGTTGCGCTTGCGGCTGATGCGCACGCGGAGACGGAAGGGCACGCCCTTGATGCCGGACTCCCACACCTTCTTGTTGAGAGAGGGGTCGAGGCGGACGTCCTTGGTGCCCTGCGCATCACTTAGCGTGGTTCCCAGCGACGGAACGGGGAAGCGGGGAGTTGGATCGACATACCATAGCCTTCTCAGTGAAGGCGCGGATCTCCTTGATCGCGCGGGGAGCCCGCTTCTTGAAGGAAACACCATGCACCTACGTCGTGGGAGGGAAAGAAGGGGGGGAGAAAAGCCGAGTATTAGTCTTCCGTCCTGATGCCCGCAGATGCAAGAGACCGAGAGGCCGGGGTGTGAGAGTTCCCGTGCCCCCTGCCACCGTCCTGCCATGGCCATAGAGTGGACTTCATCAAACTAATCCGCGCTTTCCGTGCGAGTGCGAGTGCGACTCGGAAGGGATGAGCTGCGCGATGCGATGTGCAGGTGCGGTGACATGGTCGGCATGCGATGCATGCTGCGGACTGGCTGGACGGCGCCGTGAGCAGGCGCGGACGGCTGGGCGGTCAGGGGTCGGCGCGCACGGCATGCTGCAGAGACGAGGTGCGCGTGATCCTCCATCGCGCTCACGGAGACCTCTGCAGCCTCGTGTGAACCGAGCATGCCACGCATGCCACGCAACACCGCCCCTGTCCCGCCAGCAGCCAAAAATCCACCACATCAGACACGCGCTGTGCGGAAACCTGACACGCCACAACGGCAGCACAGTCCGCAGCAGCGACGACGCGATATGTCACACCCTCACACATCGCGCGTGGACTCGTCAAGGCGCCGCGCCAGACATCACGGCGGTAGAGAGATGGATGCCCCGCGGCTCCATGATCTGAGCCCAAATCGAACAGTAGATGCGTCAACATACCCGCTTGTGAAGGTGGATGGTGTATTCGCGGGACACGACGTCCGAGATGGCGGAGCGGCCGCCCTTCTTTCCGGTGGTGGCAGACATGTTCTGCAGCAGTGGCAGGGGCAGGTCAGGTCAGAGGACGGTCTCGCTGTATGCGTATGCTGCGACGCGCTGCAGTACTCACTGGCAGGGGTGGTCTCCGAGATTTGACGGGACGGGCGTGGCTTGTCAGGGCGTCGCTGCTGTGCCGTGCGTAGCTTAGCGGTGGCCGTGACCCCCTTGTACCTCCATCACGCACAGCAGTCCTGTCGACACCGAGGAGTCGTCGTCGTCGTCGTCGTCGTCGAGTCGCCGATTGGCAGCAAAAGTCTGCTTCCTAGAGCGGACTAGCGTGAGCATAAACTGACTAAGCAGGTGTCTCGGCAGTGATGTGCAGTGACGTCACGGATCTCACGAGCTTCGGCAATGAATGGAGGGGGAAATGAGGGAAGGGATGAGGGAGAGGGCAGGGCAGCACACTGGAGGCGTCAAAAGGTGACGCGGTGAGGCTGCATCTCCATCTCCTTCTACAGCTACGGACTGCTGCTGACTGGCCGAGGCAGCCAGCATGTCCTAACGAAGTGGAAGCCGTCCTCCAGCGCCCGACCCGATCTGCGATAGCTACCCAACCGTCATAGCCACCATGAGTGCCGCCGGCCAGAGGAAGCCGCTCATGTCCCAGGAGGTCAAGGACCTCGCTCCTCCCAAGGACGACCCGATCACCGTTGAGGAGCTGGCGAGGTGTGATGGTGAGTGCGGGGCAGGTCGGGACGGGGTGTGGCGGTGTCTACACTCCGGCGATGGACTCGCGGCTGATCTGCCGGCGCCGACCCCGGCCGCCACGGACAGGCACGAACCCCGACCTCCCCACCTACGTCGCGATCAAGGGCGTGGTGTTCAACGTGTCCCGCAACCCGATGTACAAGCCCGACGGCAGCTACCACCGTGAGTGTCGCCACTCTAGTGTTGCTGCGAGCGCGGGCGCGCGGCGAACCAGACATGCTGACGCTAACGGTCGTCCCACCGCACAGTGTTCGCAGGCAAAGACGCGTCCCGAGGCCTGGCGTGCTCGTCGCTGAAGCCCGAGGACGCCCGGCCCGAGTGGTACGACCTCACGGACTCGCAGAAGAAGACGCTGGAGGAGTGGTTCACGTTCTTCAAGAAGCGGTACAACATCGTCGGCAAGGTGGTGGGAGCCACGAACTTGTGAGGGGCGGGACCATGATGATCGATAGTCAGCATCAGCTGCTCCTCTGGACGAGCCGTGCCAGGCGCGGCCCTTCCCCCATCTCCCCTGTGACCGCGGTGTGCGCACTCATGCCTGCCTCATCTATCGTAATGGTGCGCAGCGTCTCTCGCCTGGCTGTAGTCGCGTCTTATCTTATCTTATCTGATTGGTCTCAGACGTGCTCCATCAATGACGTCACTACAATCACCACCGCCGATCTCGACCTCCACAAGGCATACTTACCACTGTATACGTCTGCGGCGTTCAACGTGGCGACCATCGACAGTGCAAGGCCGGTCTTACTGAGTAGAGCCGCGTGACACTAGCACCTCTGCCGCGCCGCTAGCTTGGCCGTGCCACTCGCACCATGGACCTCGTCGCGACAGTCCGCAAGGAAGGCAGCCGGTACGCCCCATCTCCATCTCCATAGTGCCCGTCATGCCGTGCGAACAAGCTGGCTAATCTTTCCCTCTCCCACCCTTCCAGCGGCGGCCGCGGCGACTTCAAGTGGTCCGACGTCACGCAGTCGGCGCACCGGGAGAATTACCTCGGCCACTCGCTGATGGCGCCCGTGGGGCGGTGGCAGCAGGGCCGCGATCTGACGTGGTACGCCAAGGCCAAAGGG
>JAGYHY010000368.1:0-10158 GCA_024244165.1 Ascosphaera acerosa | reverse complement strand
TCAAAGACGCGACAAGCACGCGCGACGAGGATATCCGCAAGAGCTTGAAGGATCTCAGCATCGCGCTCAACATGCGCATGAAAGACCTCGAGCCGCTGCGCCACCATCTCACGCAGGGCTTGCAGTCACAGCAGCAGAAACCCGCATCGCGACGGTCGTCGCCTTCGCGAGACAGAGCGTCAAGCCCCAGACCATCGCACAAGGCGCAGCGTGCGCGCCGCGGTAGCGATGGCAGTGAGGTTGGGACTGGGATTGCTGACCGGGCAGTCAGCTTGGAATTGCTCAGCAAGATTATGAGAGACATGAGCACGCGTGAGGGAATGGAGGCGGTCCTGCGTCATGTCGAAGACGTCAGGAAGAAGGAAAACGCCACCGACGCTGACACCCGCGTGCTCACGATGCTGGAGGAGATACTGACCGTGGCCACAGAGCCTGGTGTTCTCCGAGCCCTCTCAGGCGCGAAGGCTACGGCTGGCAGTGGTGACTCCGCTGAGCTCGACGAGTCGTTGAAACAAGTACAGAGTAGCCTACAGGCCACCAGCCACATGACTGCAGACGTCAAGACGCTTGTCGAGGAGGTTAAGCAGGGTATCACTGCGTTGGGGTCTGATATCGGAGAGCGGCTGGCCAAGCAGCAGCAGCAGCCCCAGCAGCGCCGTCGTCAGCGAGCTGACACACCCGCAGAGGACGGTAGCGAGGCCGACGAGGAGGATGATGACGACGAGCCGGCTTCCCTTGAGGAGATTGCGGAGATCGTCGATACCGGCCTGAACGCTCTGCGTCGTCACCTCGAGGAGATCATCGACGACTCTCACCGCAGGTCCGTCCAATCAGCCGCGTTATCCCGCAATGAGCTGTACGACGTCGTCGTGCGCGCACTCAGTGAGCGCCGCTCGAGCGCCACGAGCTCCGCCGGTCCGATTGGCGAGCTCGAGCGTGGCGTCGTCGCTACTGCTGCTGGCACTGGGTCCGCCAGCGCCATCGCACGCGACGATGTCATGGCAGCTGTGAAGGATGGGCTTGAGAAATACATACCACAGGTCAACGTCCAAACGACCGGATTGGACCGCGGGGAGGTGCTGAAATGTCTTGAGGATGGGCTGAGCAGATCTGCCGATCGCGCGGTGGTCGACTATGACAAGGTCAGACGGATCATGTCTGCCGCATTGGAGTCCTGGGATGGGCCACCACTACCAGGGACTAGCCGCGATGCCGGCCTCAGCCCCGAGGACATCGAGCGTGTCGTGCGCAAGGCCCTCGACGAGGCCGCTCACGATACCCTCTCTGAGACAACGAGGAAAGCCGTCGCCGACGGGATGACTGAGTCGCAACCGTCCCTTGCGGAGGACATTGTCAGGGGCATCAGACAGCATCTGGATAGCAAGGAAGGTAATATGCGGGCACGCGTTGTTGAACGAGAGGAGATCTTGGCGACGATCCGCGACGGTCTGGCAACGTCTATACCCACCCGCAGCGCTGCCCACGACGACCACCAACAATTGTCCGATCGCATCATCGCCACCATCAAGTCGACGTTGAGCGAGATGGACGGCGTGCCTAATGCTACTGCCGCGAAGGCGTCTGAGACGAGCGGAACCGAGGAGATCATCGCGACTATCAAGCAGGCTTTCGATGACCTGAGTCAGTCTCCGCGCGATATCGAGATCAACTCGGAGGATATCTCTGCTGCTGTCAAGGAGAGTATGGACCAGCATGTCACGGAGCAGCTCGCATTGCTACTTGAAGAGCTCAAGGCGGAGCTGGCCAAGCAACCGGCCAACGGAGGTTCTGCGGCGGCTTCTGGCTCGGGATCAATCAATCAGCAAACCCTCGACGCCATCAAGCAGAGCCTGGAGAAGATCCAGCTGCAGGTCACAAAGATCCACGACGGGTCGAGCAATATCCTGGGCAAGGAGGCCATCCTGCAGATGCTGCGTGAGGAACTTGCTCAAGTTCAGACTGGCTTGCAGCAGACCGTCACGCAATCGGCGGCGGCTATCGACCCGTCGACTGAGACAGCCCGGCTGCTCGACGCTCTGGAAAAGGAGTTTACGCACATGCGTGGAACGCTGAAGGACCTGGTCCAAGGCGAACGTGGCGCCATCGACGGCAAGGGGGAGATCCTCGATGCAATTCACGAGATAGCGTCTAGCGAGCTGCTGAAAGGTCCTGGTGTCAAGCAAGCCATCGCCGAGATCAAAAAGGAACTTGCAGACATGCAGCAGGGCATGGAACCCGAGGCTGTTGCGCAGGCCGTGAAATCCGTGGTCGATCGCGTTTCCTCCGACAATCAGCTGAAGGAGGATAGCAGGGTCCGAAAGTTGATTGACGAGTTTGGCAAAGGTCTTGATCAGGTCAAGCAGGAGATCGGACAGATGGGCATGACCAAGCATACGGAGGTCGTTATGGAGTCGCTCCGTGACGACATGAAGGGCATCAAAGAGAGGCTCGACCGCAAGGCGACAGCGGACACAACGCCGAGCCGCGACGGAATTCTCAGCATCGCTGGTGATATTGGTATTGTGAAAGATTTGGAGAACCTCAAGTTGACTCTGAACGCTGTTCATGAGGTTGTCAAAACAACTGCGGAGAAGCAGCCAATCGATGCTGTTCGTCAATCTGACATTTCGCCGCTCCTGGATGCTGTGCGCGAGGTTGGTCGTTCTGTGGAAGGTCCGGATGTTGTCAAGAAGAAGGACATCGAGCAAATGGTCTCAACTGTCCGTGAGACACTAGAAGGAACCCTGCATGCCAACGCAAAGGAGGCGACTGGTGAAGCCGCAACACAACGAGAGCTCGAAACCGTCAAATCGCTACTCACCGCACTGAAAGGGCAGATGGAGGACCTCGTCTCGCCTGAGGGGCCTGTGCTTATCAGGTCTGCCGAGCAGCTCAAGGACATAACCACTATCGTCGAAGAGACTAAGCTCGCCGTGCAGGCTTTGAGGGACAGCCAGCGAGTACCTGAGTCTGGCGAGCACAGCATTCTCAGTCGAGCCGACGGTGTGGACGACGTCAGCACGGTCACGAAGGAGATCTGGATGATGATGGAGGATGTCAAGCGCAAGATGGAGGAGCGAGAGGCTACCAGGACTAACCCCGACGAGAAGGTATACAAGAAGGATGTCCAGGGCCTGGAGACTCTTACTTTCGAGATAAAGACGATGATCTCCGACCTTCAGATCCCTGACCCTGCCGTGCTGCCCACCAAGACGGACTTGCAGGGGTCTGCTGGAACAGGTTCGGCGCGGAGGTGCCCAGGCGGTGCGACGGGATGCTCAGCACGAGGCTCGCGAGCGCCGTCCAGAACAGCAGGTTGATGCCGCGGCGCGCGGCGGCGGGCAGGGGGCGCGGGCTCGGCCGCTCGCGCAGCCAGCGGCGCCCGGCCGCGATCAGCCGCAGCGTCTGGCGGTAGATCAAGGGCGCGAGCACCAGGAGGAGGGTGGCTTTGCTGTGTGCGTTACATCTTGCGGTTAGCTCGCGCGTCACACCACACCACCATCACACCGTGCCGCGGCCCTGCTTGGCCAGAACTCACACTGCCATGGCGTCGTCTCGGTGTCTCAGCCCCGCAAGGGCCTCGCTGCGACTTTGGCCCGTGGTCGCGCGGCCGCGCAGCCTAGCAATCGCGCAGCACACGTACAAAAGGGTCAGAAGGGTGGAGGGTGGCCTGCGTCCGCCCACGCGCAGACGTGTCCGTGTCAGTGTCAGTGTCCGTGTCTGCACTGTCTGCATCACTGGCGTGCTTCATGCCGCCTCTTGAGCGGTGACTCGCCACGCGAGACGAAACGCAGGCCGAGTCTGATGCCGGTAGCCGCGGTAAGCGCTAACGCCGAGACAGAGACACCGCAACGCTTGACCGTCGGCTGCGGCTGCGGCTGCGGCTCCGCTCACGCACCTCACCTCGACCTCATCAACCGGCGATATCGTGCAATGGCTGATCACGACGGCCTTCCGTCGTCCTGGAAGCGGGTGTCAGGTAGTCTCGCTGGGGGTTGAGCCCGTCGGGGTCACGGGGGCATCAAACGGCGAGACGCGCGCCGGCCAGCCGCTCGTCAGTTGAGCCACCCACGTCTGGGCCGTGTCAATGAGCGTGGCGGCCGCGCGAGGCATGGCCTCAGGAAGAGGCCAAAGACACAGCATGACTCGCTCGGCCAGCGACCCAGCGAGCCGGTGAGCCGGTGAAGGGCGCAGCTCAAGATTGGCCGCGGGTAGGCGAGCACGGGCAACGGTGCCGCTCGCGCGGACCTCCCTCGCTGCTGCCAAGGACTGGGGTTACATGCCCGCGCTCACCGGCCGGGCGAGGCTGATCGGCGCAGTCGTCGCTGTCGCGACCAGGTATTCTCCATGGTGCGCGTCCGCTGCCCACGGCGAGCGCTTCTTGATTCAACGGCCGCCGCTGGATTCCACCAATGGCCGATACGGCCCATGAGGTCGATCTCCCGAGTGCGCGAGTGTCCAGAGGACGGCATTCTTCCCGCCGATGGGTTGCTGGGCAGACCACGGATGATAGCAAGCTAGACGGCGCCGCCGTCGCCGTCGGCACGGCGCCAGAAAGGCCTCTCAGGGTGTCGGCTCGCTTCTATGAGCACGGTCACACGAAGACGTGCGGCTGCCATGATGACCGACGGGGCCGTTCGTGGAGCCGTTGACGCCCCACCTCCACGCCGGGTAAATCAGCTGCGTGAGACGTTGCAGATCATCGCTCGCATTTACCCGTTCTCACACCTCAGTCTCACATCAGCCGACTTCAGTCGGTCGCGACGCCACGCACGGCCTCAGACGTCGCAGCAGCAGGTGCTTCGTGGCCAGCAAACGCCAACATATGCCTGTCCTATGATGGCTGGCTCGAACGAAGGCCCGTCGGACGCTCTCAAGCATCAAAGCACCCATCCTTGCAACGAGTCCCTCGCAGCATACTCACGGCCTCGGCGAACTCTACCACCACGCCACCCCCATTTTTTCAGGCTTTTGCCGAGCTGCATCTCATGCGCGTCACGAGGCGCGAGCATATTTGCCGCCTTCGAGCAGATGCAAGCGTCGGAGTCCTCGCTTCCATCGGCATGGGCGCTCGGCCGATGACGATCAGACAAGCCGCTCGGCACACTGCTTCCATTCCAGCGGGTCTTACCCCGCAGAAGTGGCTCGTGGTGTGTACTTCGGAGGTATCCTGAGGCTGCGACTTTGCAGGCCTGCAGGCGAGTCAACGTGCAGACGACCTGCCGTGGTTGTTCATGACGCGACTTTGCATTGCAAGCGTTGCGAGCGAGTCAGCCAACCATTGCGATCCATCGCTGAACACCAGCGCCAGTCATACTACAAGTCCAGTGGTCAGGAGGGGAACAGCTTGCACGACCGGACACCAGGCGTCTCCGCACCGCGCATCACGACCGCGATGTTTGGAACGCTGGACCTCTCATGAGAACGACGCCAGGTCGCGCGCATCACTGGACTGTTTCCCCGCACTGCGCTTGTTCTGAGACATTCTTCTAAGCGATCCCAAGCGATCCCCGATGAAATCGCATTCGCATCTCTGGGGGATTGGCAGCGCGACGTTTCAGGGCCTAGATTGCGGCCTGCTCATGATGTGCCCCGCATGCGAGCGACTCGTATGTCATGCCAGGGGGGCCTGCATCAGTCTCTCAAGCGCAGGAGACATCAGCGAGGATGACTGTGATCCGAGAATGCGCTATAAAAGCAGGAGAATGCGTGCCCATGACGGATGGTTGATGCATCTATCGTCGATGCAGATTTCAGCATCTCGGCCTCATCCCAATGGCGGTCAGATCACTTGTGTCACTACTACTACTCGCCAGCACCTCGCTGGGGGTGGCCATTAAGCCACGTGCGGAGGAGACCATCTTCCCGAAAGGCCTGGCCTGGGTTGCTGGCCAGCCTGCACCATTCCCATACGCCGACAAGGAGGTCAACCTCAATGTCAAGCCTGATGGTGGGAACAAGTCACACCCGTTGCTGTGGGGGATAATGTTCGAGGACATCAACCACTCCGGTGAGCTGCTCTCAAGCCCAGCACTCCAGCCCAGCTAGACGCTAACGCCGGACTCCTCGCTAGGGGATGGTGGCATTCACGGACAGCTCCTGATGAACAATGGCTTTCAGGGCAACAACCCTGGCCTCACGGCCTGGAAGGGAGTCAACGGAGCCAAGATCTCCGAGGACAAGAGCACGCCTCTGACCAGCGCTATCAAGTCGACTCTCAAGATCAAGGTCCCCAGCACTTGCGACGACGACCTCGTCGGTGCCGCCAACCTGGGCTACAATGGCATGCCCGTGCAGGAGCAGAAGTACAACAACTACTTCTGGATGAAGGGCAACTACAAGGGCCCTGTCACGGTCCGTCTCGTTGGTCAGGCCAGCCAGGTGGTCTATGCCGACCACCAGGTGCAGGTTGACAGCACCAGCGACAAGTTCACATACTACGAGACGTCGTTCACTTCGGAGGCCGCCGCCGATGGCAACAATGAGTGGCAGTTCCTCGTCGACCCGAAGGTCGCTGCTGGTCAGGCTATCCACCTTGGCCTTCCGCAGCTCTTCCCGCCGACGTTCAAGGGCAGGAAGAACGGTCTCCGGGAGGACGTTGGCAACTTCATCAACGAGCTGCACCCTCGCTTCCTCCGCTTCCCTGGCGGCAACAACATGGAGGGCAACACCCCTGAGAGCCGATGGAAGTGGAACGAGACGATCGGTCCCGTCGAGAACCGCCCCGGCCGCCAAGGCACTTGGGGATATGGCAACACTGATGCACTTGGTCTGCATGAGTACTTTGAGTGGTGCGAGGACATGGGCATGGAGCCTGTCCTTGGCGTGTGGGTCGGTGCTACCATCGGCGGTCCGGTGCTGGAAGGCGACGCCCTGAAGCCGTACATCGACGATGTCCTTGATGAGCTGGAGTACATCCTCGCAGATGCGGAGACCTCCAAGTGGGGCAAGCTGCGTGCGCAGAACGGCCGCAAGGACCCATTCCCACTACAGTACGTCGAGGTCGGCAATGAGGACTGGCTGATGGGTTGCGAGGAGTACCCGTCCCGCTACAAGGATGCGTACAACGCGATGCACGCCAAGTACCCCGAGCTCACCTACATCTCGTCCGTCCCCAAGTTCGACCCCAAGTGCTACCCGAACAAGACCGACGATGTCATCGAGGATCTGCACCACTACCTGCCCCCGGACGACATGGTCATGCACTTCAACGAGTTCGACAACTGGGAGGGCCGCCTGATGGTCGGCGAGTACGCGTCCACCACCAACAACGACGGCACGCACACCCGCTTCAGCACGATGCAGGGCGCCTGCGCCGAGGCCGTGTACATGATCGCCATGGAGCGCAACAGCGACCGCATCGAGATGACCTGCTTCGCGCCCTTCTTCGAGCACCGCGACATGAACCAGTGGCAGCCGAACATGATCGTCTACGACAACGGGCCCAACGAGCTGACCGGCTCCATCTCGTACTACGTGCAGAAGCTCTTCTCCACCCACGCCGGCAACGAGACCCTGCCCGTCCAGACGGACGCGGACTTCGGCCCGCTGTACTGGTCCGCCACCAAGGCCGGCGACAAGCACATCGTCAAGCTCGCCAACTACGGCGACAAGCGCGTCGTCACCAACATCAACATCCCCGGCAACCCGGCCAATGCCACCATGGACATTGTCGCGTCGGACGACATCATGCAGCGCGGGCCCATGATCTGCAACCAGCCGCTGGACGTCAAGGTTCAGACTCAGACGAAGGCGGTCGAGAGGAAGGCCTCGGGAGAGTTCGTCGTTGACTTGCCCCCGTGGGCTGTTGCCGCCATCTACACCAGCTAGTGGTCCAGCACTTCAGCACGTTCTGGTATCGCAGTGTAATTAGATTCAAAGAGCCGACGTTTTGCGCAACCTCCTTGCAAGCTTCGTGGCATGCTGCTGCCCTTAATGATAGACCAAGCATATCAGAAGGAGCCGGCCTTCTGACTCTACTTGCTCAGCAAGCTCGTCTCGCTGGTGCCGGACTATCCCTCTGTATATCAATGCCTGCGTAACAGACAGTCGACAGCTCTTGGGTTCAGCCTGAGGCATCACAAGGACACTTGGAGTTGCTCAGGGGCATCGCTGGACATCGTCAATGTCGCACGGGCCATATCCGGCAAGTTGTAACCCCACTCAAATCAGCCCGGTTAGCTCAATCGGTAGAGCGTGAGACTCTTAATTCTCAGCCTCAATTTGGAAGTTGAAATCTCAAGGTTGCGGGTTCGACCCCCGCATCGGGCTTTCTTTTTGGCCTCACGCTGTCTGTCGGTCATGCGACGCAAGCAGAATTCATGTTCAGGTTCGGGACACGATATGCCTAGAAGGAAGCGCACGGCTCATCGTTCCTCCTCTGCAGGTGCTTGGCCGGGGACTCCGATTGCCTGTCGGGGTCAGTCGCATTGCACGGTTAATGACCGCATGCTACACGAGTCACAGGTGACTACGACCTGGCTGACCACGCAGGGGTCGGACCATCGCGAACGAGCCTGGCGGGCGTGCGGCAGCACCCTGGGATGAGAGCACATGCGCGCAAGGGAGTCATGTGTTGTCTTCCCACGCCTTAGCTGCTGAGAGAGGGGTCGGTTCGCTATGTCACTGTCAGACCGGCACCCTCAGGGCCGCTGGTGCCATTGGCTCGGACCGGACCAAGCCAGATGTGCGCTGGCCGGGGCGTGGCGAGGGCAGGGACCCCTCCGACGTCCAGTGTCAGCGTCCTTGTCATCACTGCTTGCGCTGACGGGCCCGCACACCGACCACCCTTCCAGGGGACCTCTGTATCCAACGTGATAGGGCAGTTTGTCAGCTTCACAGCGAATGCACTGATTGAGACATCGGGCGGGTCCGTGGTGTCGGCGATGGCAAGAGCCTGGGCGCTGGCAAGTGGTGGCCGCCATTTCATAGCCTCGACGACACCTGTCTTTTGCGACGTGTGCTAGCGAAGCCCAATCTAATCACCACTGGCGGATTTGAGACTGGGCCGACGCTCTCGCGAGGACGTGGCGACAGGGGTCCATCCCCTGAAAGGGTGTGCGTGCCTTCAGCTGCCGAGAGTCCACTGCCCCTGGGATTCAGGGTCACTGAGTCCTGCATGGCTGTCTCGTCTTGATCGCCGTGCGAGGGCGACAAGCATGCAGGCGCTCGTCGAACGCTTCCGTCGTGCCATGGAGCGGGGGGATGCTCAGCTTATGCGGCATCAACGATCTCTGTGACCAGGTAACGACGACCGAGAAGCCCGTGTCACCGGCCCATGCCAGCAGCACTCGGGCTCTTTGCCCCCTTTCCCCCTCTCAACCCGCAGCGCTGCGTGCTGCATCGTATGGCCCTTAACGGGTAGGGACATGGACCAGTGTCACGGCGCACATATGACACTCGGTAACGCCTGCGATCGCCATGTAAAGCACTTGGCTGATGATCGTGACTGCACACTCTTGTCTGGCCGACTTGAAATCGGGCGTGCGATGACGCAGTTGCGTATATAACCGTTGACAATGGCCGTTCCAGGTAGCCGTCAGGCGACCCATCGATGCTGTGAGCAAAGCGCCGTATGCTAGGCGACTTCAAGGCGACTTCGTACGACGTGTCCTCGTCCTCGGCAGCGATGTTGCTGAGTCGAGTGCGAGAAGCGCGGCTGCTGCTAGGCTGCCTGGCAGCCGCTGCCATTGTCCGAGGCGAAAGCTGCGAGAACGGGCCGACCTCGAGGCGTTGCTGGGGCTCGCACTCCATCGACAGCGACTACTACTCACAGGCCCCGGAGACGAATATCCTGCGGGAGGTGAGTGCGCGCCTGTCACCCCGGAGCGATAAGAAGTCTGACTGACAAGTCCTCGCAGTACTGGTTGGTCGCGCAGAACGTCACCCTCGCACCCGACGGCGTCGACCGGCCCATGATGGTCTGGAACGGCACCTTTCCCGGGCCCCTGATCGAAGCGGACTGGGGCGACCAGGTGATCGTGCATGTCACCAACGGCCTCACAGACAACGGGACGACCGTACACTGGCACGGGCTGCGACAGCTGCAGAACAACGAGTACGACGGTGAGCGCGTGCCCTCCGTGTTTGTCACAGATGTCACCAATGCCTCTCGGACGATGTTCATGAACCTCAGCACGCTCAAGTACGACGATGACC
>JAGYHY010000367.1:0-10170 GCA_024244165.1 Ascosphaera acerosa | reverse complement strand
TCTTGCCTGGACGTAGCGTGCCTCTCGTGACGAGCACGGTCGCGACCTTGCCAGCCCGTTTCTGCGTCGACTCGATATAGCAGAGGGCGTCCGGTATGGTGGTGCAGAGCAGTGGTCTGTCCAGCATGCCACCTCAATGGCATCTTTCAAGTCCTGTCTGCATGCTCTCCGTATACAGTAGATTGCACGCCAGCCTGCGCGCGCCTGAGCATCTGCGCTCGGCGCCATTGCCGGACGCCGTGAACCACGCCCCACAGACACGCAGACACGCAGACACGCAGACAGACAGAGAGACCCGGCCCGTCAACATGTCAAGCCTGGCCTGCAATGGACTTGCCGGGCTGCTCATGCTCTGGCCGTGCCGCCAAGGAGGTCTTCACTCGAGCCGGCGCGGCCGGCGCATGCGCATGCTACGAGCTCGGGGTCGGAGAGGGCAGGCTCACGGCCCCAGACATGACCAGCGAAGATGCGGCGACGACCCTCACCATCTCTGCCATGCCATGCTATGCCATGCCGGGCTGGACTGGACTGGACTGCACTGGACTGGATCGGACTGGACTGGGCTGAACCAGGCTGCGCTGCGCTGCGCTGGCGTGAGGGGAGGAGCTGGCCGACGGGCTCTCGGTCAGGGGCAGGGGCAGGGCTAGGCGCGGGGGCAGAGACCAGCGCTGCCTGGAGGTGTCTGGATAGTCCATGTCCACGGACTGCTTGCTGATGATGCCAGGCGCAGCTCCTCAACCGACCGCAGCCGACATCCTGGCCACCGCGCCGTGGGCAGTCAGGGCCCGTCGTGATGGCAGTGTGGCCGCTGCCGTGGTGCCCAGGCGCGTCTCCAATCCTCCAGGTCCCGAGCCCCAGGCCCCAGGCCGCCCGCGAGAAGCAAGAAGCAAGCAGCGAGAAGCGAGAAGCGAGCAGGATGCCAGGAAACACGCTGCTTGACACCGGCCAGGGAGGCCCAGGGTGGGCGTCCCGCTGCCCTGTCGACGACACGACGCCGAGGGGCAAGGTACGGAAGGGGTTGCCGTGGGCGTAGGTGTAGACCACGCCGAACCTGCGCCCGACGGTGCCGGGTGTTGTGTCGGTGAGGGTCTCGATGTGGTGCTTGACTGCGCAGGACGCTTGCACCGTCTTGAACTCGAGAAATGCTTGCCTGGACGCCGGGTAGGGGAAAAGTCAGTGGGTCCCCGCAATCAGGATGTCAAATGCTGCCTGCGCGCCGACTCACCCCTTGCTTTTGCCATTGACTTTGTGCTCGCTGAAGGTGACATCCTTCAGATCGCTCTCGTACCCGGTCTGATTGACCCAGCCCCTAATGTCCTCGTCCGTGGTCCACCAATGCAGATCGGAGACTATCAGCGCCAGTGTCGCGTCAGGATCGACGGGGCGGTCCGGCTGTCTTGGCTGCTGCGGCAGTTGTTGCTGCGGCTGTGGCTGTGACTGTGGCTGTGGGGGGTACTGCTGCTGCTGCCGCGGCGGCTGCTGTTGCTGCTGCTGTTGCTGATTTGTAGCACCTCCCTGTCTCAGTGGCAACTGCTGCGGCTGCTGCTGATCAAATGCGGCAGATGTGGCAAGGCTCCGGTCTCCTTGATGGCTGCTTGACCCGGCGCCAGCAGTATGGTTCGCCTCGGCGGCGCCCGTTCCCGTTGCTGCCGTGTGAGCAGCAGCAGCAGGCGCAGCAGCCCCAGCAGTCTCAGTCGAGTCGATGATCAGATCGTCATCGTTGATGTGGTCATTGCCGGTGTAGCTCGTGCCATCGCCGTAGATGTCGATGTCGAAGTTATCCTCGTCCGCAGACATGGTAGTGACTGTCCCAGAGGGCGAGAAGATGGCTGTAGCTCTCTTCTAGTCTCACAGTGCCGATGAAGGTACGATTGCTGGCTTGCGCGTCCTTCCTGGCTGTACTATGCGTGCAGCACCACGCGCACCACGCACTCCAGGCCTCTTGGTTGGAGGTCTTGCCTGGACGCTGGGGAGCAATCTATGGTGCAGCGGACAGGCCTGACTGAGGTACAGGAGTTGGATCTGTGATCAGAGCTATTCACGGGAAATCAGCGACAGGAGTTTTGAATATGTAGCAGGCGGTGCAAGGACGCGGCTGCTATCCAGCACAGGCCCAGCCGCATCCAGCAGCAACCACGATGCGGATAGGAGTAGGAGGAGGAGGAGGTCGGGCTCCCTGAATCTCACTCCATCTCGCCGTGGCCTGGTGGTGCCCGCCATGCCATTGCGGAGCGTATGTAAACCAACATCGGCAAGCCTTTGCCATCGGCACAAAGAATGCAGTCACGACGACAGAAAAAGTGCCCAACAGGATCAGATCACGTACATGGTAGATGGATGACAGAAACTTGGTCTGCACGGAAACACGACTTCAGACAGGCTTGCTTGATGCTCGATGCAGCTTGGAACAACCACCAAAGCAGGAGATGGAGCTCGGATGCTAAGGTCCCGCTGCAAGCACAGCGTGTGGCGAGAGACAGGAGGAAACGTCCTAGGAGCAGCAGTGGTAGCAGTGACAAGGTAGGCCAAAGTGGAGGAGGCAGCTCTGAGCTCGGGGTCGAGCTCCACGTCGAGGTCGGGCTCGCGCTGGGACTCGGGTTCGGAAGCACTGGGAGTTGTCCGGGCAGCCCTAGCGGCAGTCGATCAAGCTGACCCTTGCGATGCTGCGGCGACGCTGCTAGTTGGAGAGTCAGTAAGCAGTGAAGGCGCTTGTTGAACCTCGTACAGCTCCCCTTGACAAGACGTGTCGTCGTCGTCGTCGTCGTCGTCGTCGTCGTCGTCGTTGAAGTCGGCGGAAGCCGATGCGCCGGGCAAATGGTTACTCCGCTTCCGGGGCCGGCTCCGCGGAGGGAAGTCACCACTGCAGCTGCTACGCTACGGTACTGCTGGCGGTACGGAGCGGCGAGGACGGCAGTGCACAGCTACTGTAAGGAGAGTGCGATATGTGACAATCACTCTGGTGGTATATACATGGCCGCTCTAGTCAACCCCCCGTCTCCGACTAGGCTCAGGGCGGCTCGCCTGCGCTCACGCACTCATCTTCGTCCGCTCTGCCTCGAGCTCCCGCTCTGCCTGCTGGTAGTACTTGGCGGTGTCGACGCCGTGCTGCAGCGTCCGTCCGTCCCTGGTCAGCCTCCTGCTCCTCATTCTGCAACACTTGAGGAGGGGGAGCTACCTGGTTGTGATTGACGAAGTTGAACCACGGGATGACGTGCACGAAGAGCGAGGAGTACCGCGAGTTGCGCGCGGCGATGCCCTGCGCGTGCGGGCTCAGCTCCGACACGCCGTACAGCGGCTCGCCCTTCTTGACCTTGTCGACCATCTCGCGCATGTCGAGGTCCACCTCGCGCGCGTTCTCCGTGAAGCCGTAGAACCGGTCTGCCAAACACCACCGCGACACCCGCGTCGTCGCGGAGTCGTTCACCAGTCAGCCGCGGAACGGAACACACGACGGACGACGGACGACGGCCGCTCCCCAGCCCTGGTGGGACGTACTGCACGACCTCTGATACACCGTGAGGAACCCCGCGAGGGCGCCCACGGCCGCCGCGAGCCGCATGCACCGCCCGTAGGTCTGCGGGCCCTTGAACGCGGGCTGCACCTTCTCCATCGTGTAGAACAGCGCGGGCGAGACGCCCGCCACGCCCGCCGCCACGGCGTAGTCGGACGGCCGCGCGTAGCCGAACACGCGCTTGACGTGGCTGAGAGAGGAGCGAGACCGGAGTGAGTCAGGCGCTGTCGTTCAGATGCGCGAGCAGCGCCATGGACGGGGTGCTGCAACTGGCTGCAATGCAGCTTGCAACGGGTCTCAGGTAGCCACGTACGGGTCAGAATCGATGAGCTACACCCCAGTCGGTCAGTGGATTAGCGGTGGCTCAGCTCCGTGGATTACAGGTGCAGCGGCGTCAATGGCCCTGCCGTCATGATAACCCACCGGGTAATCGGTGTTCAGGCGCCGCGGAGGCACCAGCTGAGCGGCCTGTTCTGACATCTTGGCAAGGGTGTGCCCGGTGGTGAAATGCTGCGATGCGTGCACTGTGGGTGCGCTCGAGCGGCTGGAGGAGTATCAATCGCTAGTCACGTATCGATGCAGTGCTCTTGGGCGATGCTCTCCTGCTCACACCCGTCGCGAGCTTCACCAGCATTGCCGAGCAGCCATCAATTCGCCCCCGTCGCCACCACTGATGCTGTACTGCCGCCACTGGGGGTGGGTACCGACTGGCTGCATATCCATTCGAACAGTTGCCTCATCTCCCGCCCGCTACATGTCCAGGTGATGTTACAGGCGGACTGTACCTCTCGACGCCACAGCCGCGCGGCTACGACCGCGCCGGCCAGTGTCGGCTACGGCGGCTGCCGCGTCTAGCACGTGCTCTCGCAACGCGCTCAGACGCGGTGCCGACGCGTGCAATTGGCAACGCCATGGAAATGGGTTCGAGACGACCATTGACGTGCCGAGGTGAGCAGGGAACGGGCAGCACACTGGGTTCTACGGCAGTGCCATTCAAGGGCCACCTGTGCCTGGATTTGACGGCTGCTGGACCTGCTGAGCGACACAGTGCTCCCCGTCCTCGCGATGGCGACCGACGACCTTTTCGACCTCGACATCGACGACTTCGGCGCGCCCCTACCCAACTCAGGGGTAGCGCCGGGGCGAGATGGCAACGACGCTGGTGCTGCAGCCACGACTGATGGCGGCACTGCGTCTGGTGCTGCGTCGTCTGCTAATGCCGCGAAACGTGCCGTCGATGACACCGACCTCGGCCTGGACACGGAGATCAAAATCACAAAGCGGGCAAGGCTCCCACGGCCGAAGCTGGATGCTGATAGGTGAGATGCCGTCACGCAGGCCACGTCCAAGAGTATGATGGTCGCTGACAAGCACGGGGCCGACGGCAGGCTGCTTTCCGACAAAGGGCTGCCCCTCCTGCGCCGGACATGCCACCAGCTCAGGCTGAAAGGCAAAGGGCATGAGTACGGCGACACGCGGCGCGTGCTTGCCTTTGCGCAGCTGTGGCTGCATAACCTGCACCCCAGCGTGACCTTTGAGGATGGGCTGCGGACGATCCGCAAGCTGGGGCACACGAAAAAGGTGGCAAAGGAGAGGAAGGAGTGGTTCAAGAAGCTGAAGGGCGTGGCTGACACTGCAGACGGCGGTGACCCTGACGCTGACCTCTTTGGGAATGACCCGAAGGACGCTGGTGATGTTGGTGGACCTGCTGCGCAGGGTGCCGCTGATGATGATGACGATGAGGATGATATCATACGACGGCCATCGCGACGGGTGCTGAGCGGTCTGCAAGCTGAGGATGACGGTGACGACGACCTCTTCGTTGACGAAGGCAGTGCGCGGCTACCCGGCGCCAGTCGCCCTGGTGACGGCGACGCTGGCACCAGCGACGGCGATAAGACGAGCGATGAGTTGGATGCACTACTAGCAGAGCCGGCACTGCAATCCGTCAGCACAGGTGGCGACAGCGGCAGTAGAAGCGGTGACGCGCCACCAGCTAATCCACTATCGCACCCACAGCCTGTGGCAGTCGCTTCGTACGGCACGGCAGCGCCAGGGCCACCAGCGAGCGACGCTCATGACGGTAACATGGACGAGCTCGATGCGATCCTCGCGGAGCAGGAACAGTCTGGGAGTGCTCGGGCGGCAGCAGTCGCAGAACCCGGCGACATCGACCACGACGATGATTGGGAAGCCATGCAGGAGATGGGCATGTGATGCTCTCCATCCCATGGCGGGGCGCCAGCGCGTGGCGCAGTCCTGCCGACTATCACGGACATTGAGCTACAGGGCAGCTGAGCCGGCGACAACGGGATTTGGATATTTACAGCCCACTGAACACAGCATCAGCAGCAGTGGCACCAACGTCCAGAGCCCCCCAGCCTCAACCTCCCCCCCACTCTACAGCTTCGACGGCCTCGGCGCAGACGCAGGCACCTGCATCGGCTCATACACCTGCGACGACAAGACGTCTGCCGGCGGGGCAACGGTGCGGAGGTGCAAGCTGCGCGTGTCGAGCAGGTCCGGCGACAAGTCGGCGATGGTGTTTGCGCCGAGCAGGCGCATGTTCATCTCGAGCTCGTCCTTGAGCAGCCACATGGCCTTCTCGACGCCCGGGGTGCCGTACGCGCTCATGGCGTAGAGAAACGGGCGGCCGATGCCCACGCCCTTGGCGCCCAAACACAGCGCCTTCATGATGTCCGTGCCGCGCCGCACGCCGCCGTCGATGTACAGCTCGATGCGGTCCTGCCAGCCGCGCCGGCGCAGCTCCTCCGCGACCTCGGCCAACAGCTCGATCGACGTGGGCGCGAACTCCAGCTGCCGCCCGCCGTGGTTCGAGAGCACCACGCCCGCCAGCCCGGCCTCCATCGCCCGCAGCACGTCGTCCACACGCTGCACGCCCTTGATCACGATCGGCATCTTGGTGATTGACTGGAACCAGGGGATGTCCTTCCACGACAGCGCCGGGTCGATGAACGTCGAGATCGCGCGCGCCGCACCCTGGCTGCGGTCCAGCTGCTGCTGCTGCTCGCCGTCGGCGGCGGCGGCGGCCTGCTCCTGCACGTCGGCAGCCTGCTCGATGAACTTGCTGCGCATGTCCTTCTCGCGGCGGCCCAGCTGCGGCGCGTCCACGGTGATGAACAGGCCCTTGCACCCGCGCGCCTCGGCGCGCTGCACCAGCTCCTTCGTGATCTCCCGGTCCACGTTCACGTACAGCTGCAGCCACTGCACCTGCGTGCCGTCCGCCGCGTCCATGATCTCGTCGAACGAGCACGACGCCAGCGTCGGGATCATCTGCACGATGCCCTGCTTGCCCGCTGCTTTGGTCAGGCACACCTCGCCCTCTGGGTGGCCGAGCTTGCCGAGCGCGGTGGCCGTCACGTAGAAGGGGGCGTCTGTGCGCTGGCCCAGCATGGTCGTGGAGACGTCGACTTTCTCGACGTCGACGAGCACCCGCGGCCGGAAGCCGATCTTGTGGAAGGCGGAGTGGTTCTCGCGAAGGGTCTGTCACCGATGGTAGCGACGTTAGCACGATCTTCTACCAAGCCACGAGAACAGCAATGACCGGCTCCGCCGCCTTACAATCTCATCGTCCGCGCCGCTCGAGTAGTACGCCCAGCTGCCTCGCTTCATCACCTTGCGTGCGACGGACTCGAAGTCCAGCAGGTTGAAGCACTGGCTGAGCGGGGGCATGCTCTTGATCCGTTCCTGGCGCGCGACCTCCTCTGGGTCGTCGTCCTCCTCCTCCTCCCGCTGGACGGTGCTCATGTCGGCTTCGCCGAGGAACTTGGACGCGTCGAGGAACTTGTCCAGCGTGTCCTTGGGGTGGATTGGCTCGAAGGCCGCCGTGGCGTCGCGGCCGGCATACTTGAGGATGACTTTCTGGCCGCCAACGTGCTCTGCGCGGAGTAATAGCTCACTGTCAGCTCTGGAACTGCAATGCTGGATCCATTGAGCGACCACGTCAGCGAGGTGGCGGGCGAGCTTGCCTGGCAGGAACTCCGTCACGTCGTAGACCTTGCCGTGGATGATGACCCAGCACGAGTCCTTGGAGTTGTGCTTTGCGATCTCGGCGCCGTCCAGCTTCGCCTTCGCCATGGTGGTGGTGATGTGTCGAGTTCGCACTGCAAGCCGATCTGCTCTCAAGCTCAGTCGCGCCAATGGCTATCCTGCTGGCTGCGCTCGCCCCTTCATCACCAGCATTGCCGAACTCTCGTCCTCACAGCCGTGGTTGCTGCTCGTCCACACTGTGGCGGTTGTCGATAGCCGGGGCTGCCAGACGACCCCGCAGGTGCCTCAGGCATCAGCTTGCTCATTACCGGCCGAGAGAATCCCTCACCCCGCAGCTACAACGCACGGCCTGCCGACATCGGTGCAGAAGTGCTGTGAGGGGTGCAAACCTACAGTCAGCGGAGTTGCTCGCTGACGGTGCGAGTCGTGACCGAGCAGGGTTACCGACCATCTGTCGGCAGAGCTTGATACCTGCAGCGCCACGAATCATCGCTCCTGCGGGTGGGCTGACTGGCGTGGTGGTCATGACTGCCTCTGTGGGGTGGAGAGTGTGTCATGCGACAGGGGGGCTAGAGCAAGGATGGTAATGACCACGATGACGATCGGTGTCGTGAGCTGCCAGTGTCTAGGTATCGCGCATAGCAGGAGGGATCGAATACCTGACACCACGCGAGATGCACACACGCCTTCACGCACCATCTATGTATGAAGCGAACTCGAAAGCAGGGGCAGACCAATACAAGCATCACGCGAGGTACGAACGATCGTGCAGTGTGGCGATGGCATTCACGCTATGTGCCTCCGGTATGTACACAATCACGGAGGCGTTCCTCCGCTATCCAAGAGGAGCGATAGCCACGCTCGTCCAACCGACGGGCCAGGAACTGAGGGCTCGCTGCACTTCGCGAACCAGAGCGACGGCCGGCCAGCAGACCAGCAGACCAGCAAACCAGCAGGTATGCAGCCGACGGAGAGGCGGTGACGGTGGCGCGGCGAACAAGTCAGCTGCTGTCCCCCGCACATCGCCTCTCATGCCATGTCGTGTCATGTCATGTCTTCCGATGGACGGTCGGGACGCGACGTGACGCGACGAGGAAGGCCCGGCGCTGTGGGCTGCAATCGACCCAGAGCTCAGCGAGCATGAGACGCGCTGCGACCGCGCGGCGTGTCGCTCGCCGGCAACCGCGTGGCGCGTGATATCTGATGCGTTGCGACAAGGCACAAGCTTTGCGGTTTGAACTCTGATTCTGAACTGATGCGTTGCGGCCAGGCGCAAGGTTTGCGTTTCAAACTCTAGTTCAGACGGCAAGTCGGGGCCGGCGTGGTCGTGCAGAGGATAGACTTTTGAGCGCAGAGGTACCGATGCAAGGCGACGTGGCGTGACGCATGCTGGACCGGGTCGCACGAACAGGTACTGTTTGACCAGGATGAGCATCAAGGCGGCCGCTGGCGGGGGGTGACGATTGTCGTCGGCGCGTTCTCGCGCGCGCTGGCGACGGACGAGCCAGAGCGTCTGCGTGGGACCACCATGAGTGGTACGCCGTGTTGGCAGCGGCATGGCCACCCAGAATGCCAAAGACGTATGGAGATATGACGTCGGGGATATGTTATATATGGTCGCCATATGAAACGGAACACGGTGACATCCCCGAGCGCGCAGTGAGGCAAACCACCGTCACGCGAATCACAGCTCGCCCGCATGAGCAGCAGACGCCACCGTCGCGGTCGCCGCGGCGGCCGCGGCAGCGGCGTCGGTGGCCATGTTGACGAGACTGCTGACGCCCTCGCTGACGTTGCCGCCGAGGGAGACGACGCCCTCCTTGGTCGAGTCGGCGAGGCTGCTGGCCATGCTGGAGGCGGAGGAGCCCGCGGCGGACACCTCGCCGAGGAAGTAGTACAGGATCTTCTGCCAGAAGGTGATGATGAAGTTGGGGAAGTAGAAGTAGAAGGCGGTCAGGGAGAGCGCGAACAGGGTGAGGACGAGGGTGTCTGTGAAGAAGGACGGGATGGATGGAGCTGCTGGTCAGCTTGGGTGTTCGCGAGGTAGCACGACGTAGGACAGGACAGGGCAGGACTGACTGAAGATGCACTTCTCGACCGGCGTGAGCATGTACACGGCGAAGGTGACCTCGTACTGGTAGTTCTTCAGCTTGAGCCAGTCGATGAAGGCGCGGAAGTAGGAGCGCCGAGGCGAGGGCGCGGCCGACGGGAAGTCGCCCAGCGTGTCTGTGTTGTGCGTCGCGGCCATGCTGGAGGGGAGATGGGAGGTGTAGCTGCTGCCGGCTGAAGACGCTGCTGGTGGTGCTGTCGTTGTCGTTGCGGAGTGGGGACGAACACAAGGACAGCTATACTGTGAGTGTGCAGTGCGGATCTGACGTTGAGTGTCGGAGGCCGCAACGTTCGCTCGTCTCGTCTCGCGATCGGCAGGTGGTGATGATAACGATGCTGTTAATGATGCTGTCTGTAGATGATGGTGGATGATGTTCGTGGCGGTGGTGATGGTGATGGCTGCGACCTCGCATATGTGACGAGCGCCACGCACGAGAAAACCCCAGGAACCCTGCTCCCACCGGCAGTCGTGGAGCTGTGTGAGCGATTCACGTACTATGGCATGCAAGGTCTCTTTCAAAATTATGTGCAGCGACCGT
>JAGYHY010000366.1:0-10201 GCA_024244165.1 Ascosphaera acerosa | reverse complement strand
GTCATAGACTGCGCCGCCCCCGCTGGTCCGTCGCGTGCCAACTCCGGGGGTCGTGTCTGACAGGGTGATTGAACATATTCTGCAGCCCCTGGGCATGTACGTCAAGAACTTCGACACCACCCAGCTCAACATCGGCATCTGGTCCGGCGACGTCAAGCTGCGCGACCTCGAGCTGCGCCGCGAGGCCCTCGACCAGCTGCACCTGCCCCTCAACGTCGTCGAGGGCTATCTGGGCGAGCTCACCCTGTCCATCCCCTGGTCCAACCTGCGCAGCAAGCCCGTGCGCGTCAACGTGCGCGATGTCTTCCTGCTGGCCGCCCCGCGCATGGACGCCGACTTCGACCCCGCGGACGAGAAGCGGCGCGCGCAGGCCCTGAAGATCGAGCGGCTCGACAATGCCGACCTCCTGCGCGAGCAGAACGGCACGAGCGGCAACGGCACAACGACAAGCCAGGAGGAGCAGCTCAAGAACCAGTCCTTCACCGAGAGCCTCGTCAACGCCATCGTCGACAACCTGCAGGTCGTCATCGAGAACGTGCACGTCCGCTACGAGGACGCCGTCGCCTGCCCCGGCAGCCCGTTCGCCGTCGGCCTGACCGTCCGCGAGCTCAGCGCCGTCAGCACCGACGAGGAATGGAACCCCACCTTCATCCAGTCCTCGTCGGGCACGAGCCACAAGCTCGCCACCCTCGAGTCGCTGGCCATGTACTGGGACACGCAGGCCGAGCTGCTTACACAGGCGCAGTCGCAATCAAGGGACGGCACGGACGGCTCCGAGGACGACCACACGGCCCTCATGGACAGGCTGCGCGCCGCAATCACGTCTCACGAGACGAAGCAGCACATGCTCAAGCCCGTCAGCTGCCGCGCCGGCATCGAGCTCGACAAGACCGGCCGCACAGACCGCCCGCGCATGCAGGCCCGCTTCCTCTTCGACGAGCTCGCCTTCGTCCTCGACGACGCCCAGTACCGCGACGCACTCATGCTCACCGACCTCTTCCACTCCTACTACTTCAGCAGGGAGAACCGCGAGCTGCGGCCCGCCACGTCGCCGAAGGACGACCCCGCCGCCTGGTTCAGGTACGCAGGCAACGTCGTCCTGCACAAGATCCACGACAGGAACAGGCGCTGGACCTGGGACTACATGCGCGAACGGCGCGACGACCGCAAGGCGTACATCGCGTTGTACAAACAGAAGAAGAGGGGAGACGAGCTCGCTCCCGACGACCAGGACGCTATGACCGGCCTGGAAGAGAAATACGCTTACGAAGACCTGCGGTTCTGGCGCTCGCTAGCGCGCAGCCAGCTGCGCAAGGAGCGTGTCGAGACGAAGCACAATCAGCCGCAGCAGCAGCAGAAACAGACCTGGTCGGAGTGGTTCTGGGGCGCGAAGAAGGAGGCAGAGGACCAGACCGTCATGAGCGAGGAGCAGAAGCAGGAGCTGTTCCAGGCCATCGACTGGGACGAGAAGCGCGCCGCCGCCGAAAGCATCGACGTGCCCCGCGAGTGGATCAAGTTCCAGGTCAACGTCAGCCTCAGCTCCGGCAGCCTGACCCTCAAGCGCGACCCGCATGGCACCGCCACCGAAATCATCCGCCTCATGTTCGACAGGTTCCGCGCTAAAACGCAGATCCGTCCGGACTCCTTCACCTTCGCCGTCGACCTCGGCGGCCTGCGGCTCTACGACGGGTCGACCAGGGACACGCTCTTCCCGCAGGTCATCAAAGTGAAAGACGCTGCGGCTCAGCCGAAAGACGCCGTTGTCAGCCCTCACGGGACTGGCGGCGAGGAACTGAATCCCGCAGAGCAGCCCGTCGACGACGGCGACGACCGGCTCTTCCACGTCTTCTTCGAAAACAACCCGCTCGACGGCAGCGCCGACACTGCCGTAACCCTCCGACTGAAGAGCGTCGAGGTCATCTACAACCCCAACATGCTGGTCAGCATCTACAACTTCCTGCTGCCCCCGCGAAACCACATGGAGTCAATCAACGCCCTGCTCGCGTCTGCGGGCGCCACCGTCGAGGAGATCAGGCAGCAGACCCGCGCGGGTCTGGAATTTGCCCTGCAGGAGCACAAGACTTGCAACGCCCAGTTTGACGTGCAGGCGCCACTCATCATCGTCCCGTACAGCGTCGTTCAGCCCGACCCCATATGCCTCATCATCGACGCCGGCCACATCGCCCTGGCCAGCGAGCTGGTGCCTAAGGAGACGCTCAAGGAGATCGAGGCCAAGCAGAGCGAGAAGTACAACGAGCAGGACTACGAGCGCCTCGAAAGCCTGATGTACGACAAGTTCACGATCCAGCTGGACTCGACGCAGGCCCTGATCGGCCGCGGCGTGGACGCCACCAAGCGCCAGCTCGACGCCGAGGCGGCGCTCCGCAACTTCCACATCATCGACCGCATCAGCATGGACTTCCTCCTCGAACTGTGCATCGTTCCCAGCTCGCCTGACCTCACTCGCACCCGCGTCTCGGGCAAGCTGCCCCAGCTGCATGCATCCTTGTCGGACCGCAAGTACAAGGATCTGATGAGGATTATTGACATTGCGATACCCCAGTTCGCGCCCAGCGAGCCTGCTCAGACCGACACTGCCGAGGAGGCAGGCCGTCAGGAGTCCTCGGCGCAAGAGTCGCAGCAGCTCCCTGACATCGACGCGGAGTCCGTACAAGATGTCACGCCGTCAGAGCTGCGGGACACCCGCCAGAGACTCTTCGAGCTGAAGTTCACGGTCGACAGGCTCGTGGGGTCTCTCTACCGATCCGGCCACAGCGAGGCCGATGAAGATATCCTCCTGTGCGAAGCAGTTGCTACCGGCTTCCACCTTGACTTCGTCCTACGACCAGACGACATGAGCGCGGATGTCGCGCTCCAATCCCTCAGCATGGACGACCACATCGAGCGAGACGCCCCCGCTCAGTTCAAGCAGATTGTGACCTCCAAGGTCGCAGATCCTAACGAGCAGCGCGCCCTGTTCGTTCTAAAGGTCACGAGGCAGGTGCCTTCGTCGCCGCAGGCCAGCCCCGAGACCAAGGTCGACTTGGCCGTCTCGACCATCAGTCTCGTCGTCACACGGCGGACCATTCTGACGCTGCTCGACTTCACCGTCGTGACGTTCACCGAGACACCTGCTGCCCCTGCGCCGCACGCGCGCCGCGGCAGCTCTGTATCAGCAGTCGCGGTCAAGGAAGCAAAGGAGGCACAGCAGGCCGTCTCCAACATCATCGGCAAGGTCCAGGTCGCGTGCAAACTAGATGGCATATCGCTGGTCCTCAACGACGATGGAGCGCGGCTTGCGACACTGAGCATGACGACAGCCACCATCTCAGTCAAGCTCACAGAAACCATCCAAGTGCATGCTCGGATGGGCAGTCTCAACCTCTACGACGACCTGCACAGTGAAGGGTCGACGAGGACCGTGAAGCGGCTCATGAGCATCGAAGGCGACGACTTTGCAGATCTGATGTACCGCACATTCGATCCGCAGGCTGCCCATTACCCGGGCTATAGCTCAGAGGTGTACCTCAGGTCCGGGTCCGTCAAGGTCAACTTCGTCGAGGAGCCGTATCGCAGGATCGTCAATTTTCTCGTCAGATTCGGCAAGATGCAGGCCATCTTCAACGCAGCCAGGCTAGCGGCTGCGAATCAGGCCAACCAGATCCAGGAATCGGCGCAGTACCTGCACTTCGACGTCGTCATGAAGGCGCCGATTCTCGTGTTCCCGCGCGTTACGCACGACCAGCAGCCAAAGGACTACATCGCTGTTAACCTTGGCGAGTTTCACGCCAGCAACACTTTCAAGCCCCTGAAGGACGAGCCTCACAGTCCCCGCCAGAACTGCATCAAAGCAGGCATACGCCACATCAAGTTGTCGTCGAGCTTCTCGTACGGCTCGGAGGTCGAAGAGCTTGAGATCATGGAGAATGTGGACGTTGATTTCGACATCAACTACATGGAGCATGATTCAGCCCACGAACGGCCAGAGACTATCATCGATGGCACCATGTCGCCGATTAATCTACGGATCTCGCAAGCTCAGGTCAAATTCATCCTGTATCTGATACAGACTGTCCCGGCCGCTCTGATTCCAGATCCCGGAAGACAGGAGGCGGAAGCGTACCACTCATTACCTCCAAATATTACCGAGCCTGCTCAGGCGTACATACCTCGGCCGGCCCCTGAGCTGCGAGAAGCAGCGCAAGTTCCCGAAATGGTCACTTCCCAGGACAATGTTTGGACGCAGCTGCAAATGAATTTCAAGGCCCCAACCATTGGCCTGGAACTCATCCTTGCTCGCGAGGGCGAGAAGACAGGCGACCTCGATCACGCAAGTCTGTCGAAGTGTTTCCTTAGCGACACCAAGGTCAAGCTACACATGTCGACGAACGGCGCGATGGAGACCGAGGTCACCATACAGTCCTTCAACATCCGCGACAGTAGGATGAATGCCGATACCAGGTTCAGAAAGATCATGTCCTTGATTAACAGCGAAGTGCAGCAGGAGTTCATCGCTAGCATCTCGCTCTCTGGTGGCGAGCGCAGACACGTGGTCGTCATGCTGACGATCGACAGCCCTCGCATCATACTTGCGCTCGACCACCTCATCGCGCTGCAGCGGTATACGCAGGAAGCGTTCGCTGTCGACGCCGCTCAGGATGCGGAAGCTCAGCTAATAACCTCGGAGCAGTCTACGGTCGCGAGCCAGCAGAAGCAGTCATCTTCCTCACAGGGCTCGGCGGCTACTCAGGGGCAGCCCCAAGCAGCCAACACCACCCCTATCACGGTGTTTTACCGTGTCAACATCGTTGACACGCAGATGATTCTCGTTGCAAACCCCGCCATCCCTGAGTCCGAAGCGATCGTCCTCAACTCGAAAGAGTTGATGCTGTCGCAGCAGAACTCCCTCACGCTCCGTATGAGGAAGGTCGGCATGTTTCTGTGCAGGATGGACAACTTTGAGTCCACGAGGCTACGGATTCTGGACGACTTTGGCTTGACGATGTCACTGGACACGCAGGCGTCTGGCACCCATGGGCCATCCACTCGCATTGATCTCCATGCTGACCCCCTGGTCTTGCGATTGTCCCTCCGAGATATCGTTCTGGCGATACAGATCGTCAATAAGGCGTCAGAAATGTTCTTGAAGACCAGCGTGGCCGTGCAGGAGACCGCCCCGCCGCAGCTTGCAGCACGAAGGCAAAGTGTACTGGCCGAAAGGCCGAAGTTGGGTCGCGAAGAGTCATTCATGTCAGGTAGCTCTCGGCGGTCTAGCTCGACACGTGCATCTCGGGACCTTCCCGTTGCTGCCGCGCACAATATACCGGCCGTGACCATCCTTCAGCAAGAAGAAATGACGATTCAGGTGGACGGCCTTCGGATAGTCATCATCGGAGAAGGTCACGAACTACCGCTGTTTGATTGGAATACACAGCGATTTGACGTGGCTGTGCGAGATTGGTCTTCACACGTGTGCGCAGATGCCAACATCTCAACACACTTGAATGTCTACAACTTCTCAAAGTCAGCCTGGGAACCCTTGATGGAGCCATATCAGATTGGCTTCCACGTGCAGAAGGATCTATCGCCGGAGTGTACCTCACTGCAAACCATCTCTAGCACCAATCTTGAGCTGACACTCTCGTCGTCGACTATCAGCCTCATCTCCAAGTCGTTGCACTTCCTTCAGACAGATGAGGACATGCTCTCTAAGCCTCGGGGCTCAAGTGCTCCGTACCGGCTTCGCAACTACACTGGCTTCGACATGAAGCTCTGGACAGAATATGAAAAGGGCTCACACGGACCGAGCATGAGTCTAGAGGATGGAAAAGATCTCCCTTGGCAATTCGAAGACCCAATCGCTATGCGCGAGAATCTCACGCCTGAAGGCAAAGCAGGCCTAGTCGGACTGCAGTTGGAAGGGAGTGGATTTGACGTGCTCCATGCAATCCCACTTATTCGTGAAGGAGAGTTCGCATACAATCTTCGGCCGAAAAGCGAGCGAGTCTCACATCGTCTTCTTGTGGAGGTTCTCCTTGGGGAAGACTACGTGAAGTACATCACATTCCGCTCGCCCGTACTGGTCGAAAACAACACTCAGATTCCGATTGAGGTCGGGGTGTATAGCCCCAAGGAAGGTCATCTCTTACGCATTGAGAAGATACCACCAGGGGAAAGCAGGGCTGCCCCAGTGGGCTCAGCCTATTTACATTCATTGGTCGTGCGACCTGATCAGGGCTTTGGGTATGAGTGGTCATCAGAAATCTTGTACTGGAAAGACTTGATCAGGCGGCCAACGAGGGGTCTCAGCTGTCGGAGCGAGCATAATCCTCGACAGCAGCCGCCTTTCTACTTTCAATTGCATGCGGCCTTCGATCGCAAGGACCCAGCCCACGATATCTATCCCAACATGCGCATCAAGATCTTCGCGCCCATCGAGATACAAAACCTGTTGCCCTACGACTTCAAGTACCGACTTTATGACAAGAACACTCGCAAGGATTGGACCAACTTCCTCCGCAAGGGTGGCATCAGCCCGGTACATGTCGTGGAGCTCTCGCACCTATTGCTCCTCAACATCGACATCGAAGACACGCCATTCAGGCAAGGAGAGTTTGCCATCATCAACGGCGATATCGAGGAAGACTTCAGACGAGAGACATCTTCGTCAATCGACGACGGTCGCGGCACCACGCTACGACTTGGCTTGCATTATCACACCTTGCCTGACAGCGGCGGCGCGTTCAAGGTATCCGTGTACTGTCCGTACGTCATCCTAAATAAGACAGGCCTCAATATCAACCTCAAGAGCAAGGGTGCCCCGCGTCATGTGCAAGGGCATCGCATCAAGGCGGACTCGGAGCGTGGGATGAGGAAGACCCTGCCGCACATGTACTCCTACAGTACTCAGGACCGGAGGAATCGCACATTACTCAAGCTTGACATTTCTGACTGGACTAAACCGCAGAGTTTTGAGGCTATCGGAAGCAACTTTGAGGCCGCCTTCCCCTCTTTACAGTCCAAAACTGACTACTACGCGGGCATTAGTGTCACCGAGGGCCAGGGCAAATATCTGGTAACGAAGGTCATCACCATCACCCCTCGCTTCATACTCAGAAACCAACTCAACGAGGATTTGATCGCACGCGAGCCCGGCTCCTCGAACGTCATGAATCTCCGTCCGGGAGACCTGGTACCATTGCACTTCCTCCACCGCGAAGCAGCGAAGCAACTTTGCTTAGCGTTCCCCGGGCTTAGCAACCAGTGGTCCTCTCCCTTCCACATCACGGACATGGGTTCTGTTTACGCGAAGGTTGCCAAGGCAGGTCAGAGTCAGAAGCTCCTCAAGGTCGACATCCTCCTTGAAGGTGCAACTATCTTCTTCAACATCTCGCTCGAGACCTCGCACTGGCCATTCTCAATGCGCAATGAGAGTGACATCGAGTTCACATTCTATCAGGCCGACCCCAACATGGAGGAGGATGAGGAAGTGGACGAGGATAGCACATTCAGGCCGATCCGCTATCGTCTTCCCCCAAGAAGTATCATGCCATATGCTTGGGACTACCCTGCCTCCAGGAACAAGCTTCTTGTGCTGGTGTGTCGGGGCAGGGAGAGATACATCAAGTTGGCAGAGATCGGCAATCTGATGCCGATGAGAGTGCCGCCGGCGCAAGAGGGAGATCGACACCGGAACATTGATATCAACATCGTCGCCGACGGGCCGACGCAGACACTCGTCTTGTCCAATTTCAAGCCCTCGAAGAGCATGTACAGACAGCCAACGGGCATGAGCTCTCGGAGTAGCATGACTGGAGCATTCGAAGTCAAGCAGGTCCAATCGGAGCCGTCACTCAAAGTTCAGTTGCGCTTCAATGGGCTCGGCATCTCCTTGATCAACAGCCATCTCAAAGAGCTCGTCTACATGACATTCCGTGACATTGAGTTCCGCTACACCGACTCAAGCCTCTATCAAACTCTCGACCTGACCATCAAGTGGATCCAGTTCGACAACCAACTATATGGCGGCGTCTTTCCCCTGATCATGTACCCGAGCGTCGTGCCGAAGAACGGCCAGGAGATGGACGCGCATCCGATCTTTCATACGAAGGTCACCAGAGTCAAGGACGACTCGTACGGTGTCTTGTACATCAAGTATGCGACACTTCTCTGCCAGCAGATGACAATCGAGGTTGACGAAGACTTCATCTTCGCCATGCTGGAGTTCGTCAAAGCGTTTGGCGTAGCCGCGCCATCGAGCGACGACGACCAGAAGTTATGCGACGAGACGCTGGACATCCCCGAGCCTCAAGAACAGCAGCAAACGCGCGACGTCTACTTTGAACTGCTGCACCTGCACCCAGTCCAGCTCGATTTGTCATTCGTTCGGACAGAGCGAGTCAATGTTGAGAGTGGCGCCGACCCTCAGAGCCCGCTCATGTTCTTCGTCAATATCCTGACGATGTCAATAGGAAACGTCAATGACGCGCCAGTGCGACTCAACGCACTGATGCTGGAAAATGCGAGAATTTCGATGGGCAATCTCATGAGCAGCATCGTGAGCCACTACTCGCAGGAAGTGGTCAGGCAGATACACCTCATTCTAGGCTCCGCCGACTTCCTCGGCAACCCGGTCGGCCTCTTCAACACCTTCAGTTCAGCTGTTTCCGACTTCTTTTACGAGCCATATCAAGGCCTCGTCATGGGTGATCGACCACACGAGCAGCTGGGCATCGGCATCGCCAAGGGCACGTCCAGTCTAGTCAAGAAGTCCGTCTTTGGCATCTCCGACAGCGTGACGAAATTCACGGGGAGCATTTCGAAGGGCTTGGCAGCTGCCACACTCGACAAGGAGTTTCAGGATCAGAGGCGTATGACAAGAGCTCGCAATCGGCCGAAGCATGCATTGTACGGTATCGCCTCGGGTGGCAATGCCTTCGCGCAGAGCCTTGCTAGCGGTATCGGAGGATTGGCCCGACATCCCCTTGAGGGAGCCGAGAAGGAAGGCCTACAAGGGTTCGTCAAGGGCATTGGAAAGGGGCTGCTGGGGCTGCCTACGAAGTCTGTGATTGGCGCTTTTGACTTCGCATCAAGTAAGGCTGTTCACAGCGCGCCCTCGTCACGAATCGATGCTAACCATAGCATATGCAGGTCTTGCTGAGGGTGTGCGCAACACTACGACGGTCTTCGACGCCAACGACCTGGACCGGGTCCGGTACCCCAGGTTCATCGGCGTAGACGGTGTCGTCCGACCGTACTCGGGCCGTGAAGCCCTCGGGCAGTACTGGCTGAAGACGGCCGACGATGGGCGCTACTTCCACGAAGACTACATTGCGCATCTCGACATCCCTGGCCAGAGCAAGCTCGTGATACTCACGTACAACCGCATCCTGGTCCTTCGCACTCGCGGCCTCCGGACAGAGCTAGACATACAGCTGACTGATATACAAACCATCTCCAAGGAGAGGACGGGCATGAGCCTGACGCTGAAGGGCGGCGTGAGCGGGCCATTTATCCCCGTGCCTGACGAGGGGGCGCGAAACTGGCTGTACAGGCAGATAGCCATCGGTGAGTCACACTCTTGCAAGCCCGCCGAGCCTTGGCTTGCGGCATGCTTTGCCAGTGAGCGACAGCAGCTGACGTCGAGTTGCAGCTGTCAATGCCTTCAATGACCGGTATGGGGCACGGGACTAGTGGATCGACTGGCAAATGTACAGCGTCAGTGCCACTGTGGCGTTCCGCCCTTGTGCCGATTGGCAGCTAAGCCTGTACCTTGCAGCAGCAGGCTGCACAGTGTAGCAAGGTCATCACCTAGCTGCCATAGTGTCTCACGATCCGTTGATTGCGGCTCCCGCACGTGCAACAGCGAGCCACGTCTGGGTCCACTCTCGCTTCACCGGCGGTGCGCTTCACACAACCCCCTTGTGCTTGCCTTCGTCCAAGCGGCGTCGTTGCACGGCTAGCATCAGCTCCTCGTACACGGTCCAAGCGAGGGCCGAGCTCAGCGCCTTCCGGGCGATACGCAAGCCGAGTCCGTCAAAGAAGCTCCGCACGCCATCCTGGCGCAGCATGAGCGTGAATGCGTGGGTCATGTTGCGGTACCTGTGCGGCATCAGCTGCAGTCGAGTCTTGACGACGTCGAAGGGGTTGGTGATGGTGGTTGCCAGCATGGCAGCCAGACCCCCTGAGACGAAATTGATGG